>PVLD010019527.1:0-36189 GCA_004027595.1 Dinomys branickii
GCGTCTGGGACTTTCCCACGTCTCGCCCCGGCAGCCTGGTCCGCCCTACCACATCTCCCCCGGCATCTCAGAGAAATATGCCCAGTTTAAACTTCCCAGCCGAGGTTCCGGCATTCACGCTCACCAAGTCTGTCTCGAGCTGGTGGTGTTTATTAAGGAGGTTCGCTCCCTTGCTGCTCACCCGGTCGCCATCTTCCCCTGGATCCATGTGGTCTCTTTTAGAGAAAGTCCCATGTGCAGCTGAGGAAAATGTGTATTCTGGTTTTGTGGGGTGGAACACTCTGTAAACATCTACTAAGTCCATTTGTTCACACATTTTGTTCAGGTCTGTTATATCTTTGCTGATTTTTAGTCTAGTTGACCTGTCTCTGCGTCAAAGGGGTATTTAGGTCCCCTATTACAATAGTGTTATTGTTTATTTGTTTTTTTATGTCCATTATGATTTGTCTTCCATAGTTTGGTGCTCCAGTATTTGGTGCATACATGTTTAGGATTGTCATCTCTTCCTCTTGCAGTTTTCCCCTAACTAGTATATAGTGGCCTTCTTTGTCTCTTTTGATTGTTATCAGCTTGAAGTTTGCATTGTCTGCAAACATAACAGCTACCCCTGCTTTTTTCTGGGAACCTGTTGCATGGAGGATTGTTTTCCAACTTTTGACTTTCAGTCTATGGATTTCCTTTTGAGTAAAGTGTGTTTAGTGTATACAGCATATTGTGGGATTCTGTCCCTTAATCCACTCTGCCAGTCTGTTTCTTTCGACTGGTGAATTAAAGCCATTTACATTGATGGTTATAAGTGTTATACATTGGCTTATTATTGTCATGCTGTTTACTTGATGTTGCTTTCCTACTTTTGCTGTTTAATTTCTTGTTCTGCTTAGGGGTTCTTTTCTATTGTTGTTCTTGGGATTGTGGTCACTTTTTCTCTGTCTAGAATATCTTTCAGTACTTTCTGTAATGTTGGTTTGGCACTCATGAAGTTCTTCAGTTGATCTTTGTTTTGGAAATGTTTTATTTCTCCATTAAATATGAAGGATAGTTTTGCAGGATACATCAGTCTGGGTTGGAAGCTGTTTTGTCTGAGAATCTGTAATATCTTGCTCCAAACTCTTCTTGATTTCATGGTTTCTATTGAGAAGTCTACTGTGATTTGGATGGGCTTTCCTTTATAGGTGATCTGTTTCTTTTCTCTAGCAGTGTTTAATATTGTGTTCTTTTGCTGCGTATCTGGGATCTTGACTATTATATGCCTGGGGGTGGTTTTATTTGGGTTGTGGCTCATTGGAGTTCTATATGCTTCATTTACCTGCACATCAGTTTTTTTTTACCATTCTCGGGAAATTTTCTGCAATTATTTCTCCAAATATTCCTTTTATGTCATTTGTGTTGCCTCCTGCTGTTTCACTGTTTCCTATTACTCGCACATTATTTCTCTTTGCTTCATCTTGCAGCTGTTCCATTGATTTCTCTTGTTTCCTTGTTGACTTTAGGAGATCCTTCCTTTCACGGTCATTAGCTGTCAGGCTATCTTCAAGATCTGAAATTCTATCTTCGGATTCATTCAAGCGGTTTTGCAAGCTTTCAATAGCAGCTTTCATTTCCTGGAAATCTCTTTGAGACTGTTTCACGTGTTCTAATTCATTTCTGAATTGCTCTTTTAACATTTCCATTTGTTGCCTTTGATTTAGTCTCTTATGTTTCTTCTCTGTATGTGTGAAGCATTTCTTCCATTATTATTTTCATTTCATTTTTTGCCTGAGATCATTTCAGATTTAATCTCTTCTATGGCCTGATGGAGTTGTTTCTTTACTTCAGATGTGATCATTTCAGAAATTTCAGATATGTGGTTTCCTAGTTCTCCTATGTCGTTGTATCCTGTACTTGTTCTTGGTGGAGTTGTGTTCTCAGACTGCATTTTGCCCTTTGTTTTGTCATTTTAAATGTCCAATGACTGGTGTTGAGCTACTGACTACCCAGGCCACTCACTAAGGACTCTAGGGACCCTAGTTTACCTGGATGTCAAACTAAACCCAGGGTGGTAGCAGACTGTGGACCACTGGGCCTAGGGACCCCAGGCAATTACTGGGGTGCTCGGCTCAGACCACAGCTGCTATAGTGGGAGAGTGCTGGGCTTTGGTACCAGAGTGTGCAGTGTGTGGACAGGAAGAGTGTGGGTCTCAGCCTTGAAGCCTATGGTGGTTAGGCAGTGGCACATTTTTCGGGTTCCTGAGGTAGCTGGTCAGGGGGTAGCGAGGCTCTCCGCCCAACCCTGAGGACCCCAGAGCCTGAGGCTGATTCCATTCTGCAGGTCTCAACCACCAGCAGGGATGGGCCCTCCCAGTTGGATTTCCTTCCTAACTCTAAGGTGTGAAGCTTACCAGAGGAGAAGGGTTGCACTGCTCATGTGGTGTCGCAGGTTGCTGGACAAAGGTCCCAGTCACAGAGCCAGGAGGTGGGTGGTCAAATGCGCACCACCCAGGTGTCCGTGCAAGTCCACCTTTGTCTCTGGATGAAGGTCCCAGTCGCATAGTTGGGGCATGGGCAGGAAACCGGTTGTACCAGTCTATATTATTACCAACAGTGGAGAAGCATTCCTTTTCTCCACAGCCCCTCCAGCATTTGTTATTAGTTGATTTCTTGATGATAGTCATTCTTACTGGGGTGAAATGAAATATCTGTGTTGTTTTAATTTTCATCTCTTGAATGACCAATGATAGTGAATATTTCTTTCATGTATTTACTTGCAATATGTATTTCTTCATCTGAGAAGTGCATATTCATCTCAGATGCCCATTTTTGGATTGGGTCTTTGAACTTGAGGGGTCTGAGTTTTTTCAATACTTTTTATGTTCTAGATATAAGTCCTTTTTTGGACACATGGTTAGCTAAAATGTTTTCCTACTCTGTGAGTTCCCTTTACACCCTATTGGTGATTTCTTTTGAAGTACAAAAGCTTTTTAATAGAAGGAGATCCCAGGAGTTTATTCTTTGAAGTGTTTCCCATGAAGTTTGAGTTTTGTTCATGAAGTCTGTGCCTACCCTTATGTCTTCAAAATTTTAACCTACTTTTCTTCCAGTAGATTTAGTGTTTCTGCTTTCATGTATAAATCTTTGATTCGTTTTGACTTTAGTTTATTGCATGGTGGGTCTAGTTTTAGTCTTTGGCATGTGGAGAGCCAGGTTTTCCAGCAGCAGTTCTTAAAGAGGCTATCTTTCTTTCAGTGAACACGTTTGACTCCTTTGTCAAAGATAAGGTGGCTGAGTATGTTTGTAGTTGTGTCTACATCCTCGAATGTGTTTCACTGATCCCCAGGCCTATTTTTTGCCGATGCCATACTGATTTTATCACAGTAGCTTTGTAGTATAATTTCAAATCAGGGATTGTGATGCCTCCTGACTGTTCTTTGTTGCCCAGGATTTCCTTTCTATTCTGGATCTTTTCTGGCTGCAGATGAAGTTTAGGAGTATTTTCTCGAGTTCTGTGAGGCATTCTAATGTTATTTTGACTGGGATTGCATTTAATCTCTACAACAATTTTGGAATTATGGCCATTTTCATTATGTTGATTATTCCTATCCATGAGTAAGGGATATCTTTCCATTTTCTGATATCCTCTTCAATCTCCTTTTTCAGAATACTGTAATTTTCAGTAGATCTTTTACTTCCTTGGTTAGATTGATTTCTAAGTATTTCAATTTTGGGGGGATGCTATTGTGAGGGCTGTTGTTTCCCTAATTCCACTCTCAATAAGTTTGTGTACAAGAATGCTATTGATTTTTTTTTAAAATGGAAAAATCATTTATTTGCAGCTGTGTATTGGGGGATTCAAAGCAATTCCATTAGTAACTGACTGTTAGGAATCCAGAGAATGCTTTAAAATCAAATATAACTTTACCAGATCAGATTTCAAAAGGATTCACCAGATGGAGTCTATCCATTGTATTATCTCATGAATATGGAGCACGCTGTCTTCTCAAAACCCAAGAAATACTCACACATGTACCCATGCTCACAGCAACAATAAAGAATTTTGCTATTGATTTTTGAGTATTGACTTTATATCCAGCCAGACAGCTGAATTTGGGTTTAGAAGTCTTTTGGTGGAGTTTTGGTGTCTTCTATGTAGAGTATAAGGTCATCTATAAATAATGATAATTTAAGTTTTTCCTTTGCTATCCTTATTCCTTTCTTTCTCTCTCTTATCTAATTTCTCTGGCCAATGTTTCCAGAACTATGTTGAAAAGAATGATGATAGTGAACATTTTTGTCTTATTCCTGACTTTAGAGTGAAAGCTTTCAGTTTTAATCCATTTATGATGCTGGCTATTGGTTTGTCATAGATGGCTTTTATCAATTGAGATAAAGTCCATGTATTTCAATTTTCTGTAGGGTGTTTTCCAAGAATGAGTGCTGGACTTAATCAAATGCATTTTTGTGCATCTATTGAGATGATCATGTGATTTTTGTCTACGGCTCTGTTGGTGTGATGTATTACATTTATTGATTTGCATATGTCGAACTGTGCCTGCATTCTTGGTATAATTCCCACCAATCATAGTGAATAATCTTCATGATGATTTGTTAAATTCTGTTTGCTAATATTTTATTGAGGAGTTTTGCCTCTCTGTTCATGAGGTAGATTTGCCTATAGTTTTCTTTCTTTTTTTGGTTGTATCTTTCCCTGGTTTTGATATCAGGATAGTATTTACCTTCAGGAAAGAGTTACAGAATATTGCTTTCCTTTTAATTTCATTAAAGAGTTTGAAGAATATTGGCATTAGATCTCTAAACTTTTAGAATTCAGCTGTGAATCCATCAGGACTTGGGCTTTTCTTTGTTGGTAAATTTTTAATTACATTTCAATCTCATTAACTGATATTGAGTTATTCAGAATTTTTATATCTTCTAGATTCAACATTGGTATTTCATACATATCTAGGAATCTGTCCATTTCTTCTGTGTTTTTCATTCTATGAGAGTAAAGATTTTCAAAGTAGGTATTGATAATCTTCTGAATTTCCACAGGATATATAGTGATTTCACCCTGATCATTCCTCAGTGCATGAATTTGAATATTTTCTTTCCTGTTATTGATAAGGTTGTCTAGGATTTATCAATTTTATTTAGTTTTTCAAAGAATCAATTCTTCAATTCATTAATTCTTTGTATTATTTTCTTATTTTCCACTGTGTTAATTTCTGCTCGGTCTTTATGATTTCCTCCCTTCTAGGAGTGTTGGATTTGCTTACTCTTATTTTTCCAGAAGTTTGAGGTATAACAGTAGATTGTTAATTTGTGCTTTTTCTGTTTTTCTGAGTGAGAATACACTGCCATAAATTTCCCTCTTAGGACTGTTTTCATTGCATCCCATATGGTCTGGTATGTTGTGTCTGCATTCTCATTTAGTTGTAGATATTGTTTAATTTCTTCCTTTACTTCATCTGTGACATACTGGTTGTTTAGCAGGGTGTTATTTAGTTTCCTTGTGTGTATGGAATTTTGTTATGCATTTTGGCATTAATTTCTAATTTCATTGCACTATGGTCAGATATTATGCATGAGATAATTTCAGTTCCTTTGCATTTACTTGAGCATGTTCTGTGGGTTAATATATGGTCTATTTTATGTTCCATATGCAGCTGAGAAAAAGTTATATTCTGATGATATTGGGTGAAACAGTCTAAGAATATCTACCAAGTCTGTTTGTTCACAAGTTTGGTTCAGTTCTGTTATTTCTTTACTAATTTTTTGCCTAGTGGATCTATGTCTTTGTGACAATGGAGTATTGAGGTCTTCCATTACAATTGTGTTATTGCTTATTTGATTTTTCACATCTATTAATAATTGTCATATAGTGGGGTGTGCCTGTATTTGATGCATATATTTATGATTGTTATCTCTTCCTTTTAAAGTTTCCCCCTAGCAAGTATGTAGTGACCTTTTTTATCCTTTTTGATCACTCTTGGTTTGAAGTTGACATTGTCTGCAAAAAGAATTGCTACTCCTGCTTTTTCCTCTGTTCCTGTTGAATGGAAGGTTTTTTTCCATCCTTTGATTTTCAGTCTATGAATTTCTTTTTGCATTAAATGTATTTCTTGTGTATAGCATGTTGATGGATCTTGTTTTTTTATCTACTCTCCCAGTCTGATTTTTTGTTTGGTGAAATGAGGCCCTTTACATTGATGGTTATAACTAATATGTATTGGTTTTTCTTGGTCATGGTATTTTCCTGCTGTTGGTTACCTGCTTTTCTTCTCTGTTTAATTGCTTGCCTGCCTGGTGGTTTCTTTCTGTTGTTCTTGGAATTGTGGTCATTTTTATCTCTGTCTAGAGTATATTTTAGTACTCTTTGAAGTATTGGTTTTTGTTCATAAATCTCTTCAGTTGTTCTGTGTCATGGAAGTATCTTATTTTTCCATTAATTTTGAAAGATAGTTTTGCAGGTTACATCAATCTGGGGTGGAAGTTGTTTTTTTCCAAGACTTGAAATACTTCACTCCAACCACTTCTTGACCTGAGGGTTCGTGTTGAGAAATCTGCTGTGATTTGGATGGGCTTTTCTTTATAGGTGATCTGTTTCTTTTCTCTAACAGCTTTTAATATTCTGTGTTTGCTGAATTTCTTGAATCTTGATTATTATATATCTTGGAATAGTTTTATTTTGGCTATGACTGTTTGCAATTCTAAATGCTTCATTTATTTGTTTGTCAAATTCTTTATCCACAGTTGGGAAGTTTTCTGCTATTATTTCTGTGAAGAGATGTTTTATGCCATTTGTTCTGTCTTATTTTCTCATTCACCCTAGTCAATCTTACGTTATTCTTTTTTGCTTCATTTTGTAGCTGTTAGATCAATTTTTCATGGTCTCTTGCTAATGTTAAGGTATTTTTCTTTTCATTATCACTGTCTGTAATCCTGTCTTCAAGATCTGAAATCCTATAGTCTCCTTTGTTCAACCTGTTGTATATACATTCAGTGGAGGTTTTAATCACCTGGATTTATATCTGGATCTTTTTCATGGATTCAATTTCTTGCCTATGCTGGGCATTATTTTTTCCATCATTTTCCTAGCTCATCTATTCTTTTATCTGCATCTTTGATTTTAAGCATCATTTATTTCTGTACCCGAGAGAGTATTTTCTCTGTAGCCTTTTTCACTTCATTTTTCACTTCTGCTGCTATCCTTTCTGAATGTTCCAGTGTTTGTTTTCAAATTCCATCTATCTTTAGTTTTGGTATTCTCTCGGGTGGGATGGGGTCTGTGCTTACATTTTGCTTCTGCATCTTGTCTATCTCTATTTTCTCTTTTTATTCCTATGCTGGTATTTTCCAGTTTCTTAAGATATATAGCTTTATAAATAATATTTAGGTCTTCCCAGAGGATGTCAGTTCTTCAGGGATGTCTTCTAGATGAACGTGGTTTCTTACAGCTATCCCAAGGCCTTAGATTCCCAATTTGTAAAAGATGCAAGATTACTATTTGTCTCAGCTCCTAATCCTTTGGTACTAGGCTGTGGTGATGATTATGACCTCATATAGTCACAGTGTCATCATACAGGGGACAAAAATAGTTTATAACATATAGGACATCCTGGCTAAAGTCATACAGTTAGTAATAACAATAGTTTCAAGTGCAGGTTAACTAATGATAAACTATGGTAACCATTAACCTGTTACCTCTGACCACAGGAGTAAGTTCTAAAATTATGTAACAAAATCAAACATTCTGTGCACTTGTATGCAATGATTTTCCCCTTAGTCAGGTGATTTTACCCTTCAATTGGGAGCAGGGGCTTAAGATGGTTAGATCAAATATAGCAGAGTCAGGGATGGAAACTGTAGGATACAGGAGAGAAAGACTAAAATAGAATACAGAGGAGTAGTTAGAAAGGGCAGAGACAACGTTTACCCACTTGAAAATTAGCATTTTGTATTTTTTAAATCAATAAACGTTTCAAAGTATTCTTAAATACTTGAAATCCTCTGGAACTAGAGATCTGACTAATTTCCCATTCAAAGCATCAATCTTATCCCTTTACCTGACACTTCCTCTCTATTGTGTGCCATATTCAGCTACAGAACAATTTGTTCAAACTTTGATAAAGATTCATTAAAACTGTACAACAGAACAGTTTAATGTACAGAGTTTCCCAGAAAATACTTCATATTTATTGTCTATTGGCTTTACAGATCCTTTCCAATGATTCTAAACGGGATAGTATATTTTTGTTCTCTGTAGATAAAAAGAAGCCCAATAATGATTATCACACCAATTTTCCACAAATTATAATCATAGAGACATGGCAGGCTTATATTGCTAAAACATTGTTTAAGACTGAATTGGCTTTTTAACCCAATTTAACAATTATTTTCAGCAATTACAATTCTGTCTCATCATTATATATCAAAGTAAATATTATCAGAATTACATTTTGGTTCCACAATATATATTAATCCTTTGTAATTGCCAAACTTGATATCTCAATGAATTTGCTTTTACATTGTAAAAACGTTCCTGTGTTTTGACTTGGTTAATTTAAAATTTGTATAAATATCTTCAGGACATCTGTCAATGAAAGAATAAGTGAAGGTAGTAACATTGTGAATCTTTTATATTTTTAATAATTTATCATTATATGTAGGTTTATATCTATTAATCTACTGTTTTATATCATTACTGAAATATATCAAAAAATTAATATAACTTCATAAATTAGAACATTTTTGCATGGTATTTAAGTGTTTTTAAGTGTATTCGTATAGGGCAGTATTTATCATAATCCATAGATGCATATCTATACTGATCCATGTATTATGAAAGCTCTCAGTAGCAAACTCAAAAGAAGTCTTCTATAAATATATGCGCATATTTTTCCAATTCACAAGAATCTTGAGATGAGACTTCCTATATCTATATTCATGTATTGTGAATTTTAAAATTTTTCCTTCTTTCTTCAATGCCATACTCACAGAGGGTGGTAAACTTGAACAAGATTAGTGAGATTTTCCTTCAGGAGATTTGGAACTGAAATGAACAAATTCTACCCTCATACTCCTTAGTCTACAGAGCAGAAGAAAACCAAGTATTTTGTGACACACACACAAGAAGGCAGAAGAAGACAGGTAGTGAGGGAGGAAACTAAGAGAGGCCTGGGCAGAGGAGCGGAATTCAGAAACAGGAAGTGGTTCCCAATTACTATGGAGCTAAAGTTACTGTATTTCTAAATTCCTGCCTTTGGTTTTCATGGAACATTTCCATTTTGACCAATCAATGTTACTTTAATACTGAAAAAAAATTAGTCAATACCATGTCTTAAAATATTATTTCATTTAGCAATATATTGCAGACATTTTCTCACATTAAATATTTTTTCTAAAAATTCACTCTTGCATTTTGTCTATTTGTTTATCTAAATTGTCTTAATGGTGAATCTAAATTGATTATAAACAACTGCATAATAACTTGTCAATTCATTAATTGTATTCCAGAATTGTATTGCAAGTAGTTACAGTTTTACCAGTACTATGTATTATCCTCAAAACTTTTTGAATTGACATTGTCAATAAATAAGAATAGGTTTAAAGGCTAATTATGAAAATAGTGTACTATATGCAAATTTATTAGTTGTTCAGAACATTTACAATTAAAAAATGAAGTATTAAACCTGAAAGATTTTATAAGAAAAATTGAAGTCCAAAATATAAGATGTAAAGAAAACCAATAATTTTAAAAAATATAATCTTGAAAAGGATGAAAAATGAGAGTGAGCATTTTTATATTTTCAGTTGAAATGCTGAAATTCAGGTTTTACTCCTTTGCATGTACAGAAAGCACACTTACAATTACCAGACTATACTTGGTCATCTTACACTTTCTTATGAAGACCTCTAGCCCAAATGGTTTTAAGTAGTGTTTAGTGTTAGGAAACTAACTTTTTAAAAATATGGACAGTATCCATTTAAATAAAATGTGTGTATTAACTGAACCACCTACTTGGGAAACTATTTATTTGTTTTTTTCCTTGTGCTGGGGGTTGAATCCAGGGCCTCATGTATGCTTCAGAAACTTTTATAAAAAATTAAAAGTTTAAAAATTAATAAAATTGAAAGCTCTGATATGTAGCGAAGATAAAAAGATATTTGTTTAAGCATATTTTTATTACTAACTATCCATATGAAAATGGTAACAATATGTATTTACAATGTATTAGTTACTAACTTAATTATGGCACATATAATCTAAGGAATTTTATCAGGATAAATCTGTACATAAAATGCTGTATATAACTATATTTGTATATATCCTGTATGAGTACATCTAAGAATATTGAAGGATATACATATCTAAATGTATTAAAACCCATTATTTGGAAGAGAATGGGATGGGAACCAGAAAAAAAGACCTTATAAACTTCTTCATTAACTGTTTACAAAGTGTATAATTGGCTTTACAATTAAAATAACTTTTAAGTAGGGAAAAAAGAAAGGAAAAAAGGTGTTACTCTAAACCACTTAATTTAGGAGAACAATAAAGAGTTCTTATTTGGTAGTTGTTGTTAACTCTCCTTGTCTCCAAGAGTTACACTTTTTAGATTAAATTTTTATTTTGAAATGATTGTAAGTTCACATGAAATTGTAAGAAATAATATAGAAATCCTGTAAACTCTTTATCTAGTAAAATCTATAGTACAACATCACACCAGAATATTCAGATCACAGATTTTTTATTCAGATTTCCCCAGCTTTACATGCATCTGTGTGGGGGTGTGGGGGTGTTTAGTTCTATGTTCTATGTAATTTAACAATTAGGTAAATCCTGTTATCTACCACGTTACTCAAAATACAGAAGGGCCTCAATGCCACAAGGATCCTTACTGTGGTTCTCATATAACCACATCCATTTCCTTCCCCTGCCTCTTACCTAACCCCTGGCAACCTCTATTCTGTTGTTTGTGTTTATGATTTTGTAATTTCCAGGATGATTATAAATGAAATCTTCTAGTGTGTAAGCTTTTGGGGTTTTCCTATTTTATTCAGCATATTTCCCTTAAGAGTCATCCTAGTTATTGATTGTATCAATATTTTATTCATTGTCTTGGTTACTTTTCTGTCCTTGCTGGGACAAAATATCTGACGTCCAAAATAAAGGAAGGCAAGTTTTATTTAGCTTATAGTTTGTGGAGGTTTCAGTCCATACTTGGCTGGTTCCAAGGCAGAGTGGCACATGGCAGAGGGCAACTGTTCATGGCAATGAAACAAAGCAAAAGCAACAAGAGCAAAAGGGAGGAGGGGCGGAAAGCAGCCTCTTTCCCTCCCTTACATTGTACGTAAACTGCCCACCCCAGGGCAGGTGTAGCACTCACGCCCATAATCCCAGCACTGGATCATGGATCAATCACAAATCTTAGAAGCTGTCCCATGACTGCATGAGGATTTGCATGCAGACACAAACCATAAAATACATCTGAATCATTGTGTGAATACTGGTTTTCATTTCTCATTGCTCTGTTGTATATTAGTTGGTGGCTTAGCTTTTTTTGGTTTTTTAATAAGCACTGCCTAGCTTTTCTGGAGTAGCCATATCATTTCACATTCTTGCCAGCAATCTATGAGAAATCCAGTTTCCTTGCATCCTCATTGGCATTTGGGTTGGCTATTGTGCCTTAGTATTTATTTTAGTCTTTATGATAGGCTTTGCTGTGTTTTAAGATTAGATAATGAAACAAAACTAATTAAAAATCCCTACTTTGAGAATTCTTTTCTCTCTACTAGACTAAAGCCTTCAACAGTTTAAAGAGTTTTAGAGATGAAAAGAACTTAAGTAGCTTTTAGCTGCAGAGGTAATACAAATATCTAAAGTAGAACTTCAGTGCCTTATTGTCTTTTATATGCCTGAAAAAACAAAGACATACGTGACTTTTTTGCTTTAGATAAAATGTAAAAATGATAAAATTTTTGCGACAAATCCAACAAGTATTTATTGAATACATAATGTGTGATGAACATTTTTCCAGATCTTGATGCTATATTAGTAATAAATAAATAAATAAAATTCCTCTTCAAGTAGAGTCCAGGTTCTAGTAATTAAGGGTATTTTAAATCAGTGAAACAGTAAATATCATCTGCCTATTCCCCAGTTGATTTGAAAACTAGTGGTAGGCACAGGAGTTTCCTTTTTCACTGGAGATAAAAATGTGTCTGTAAATTTTTTTTTGTTTTGCTTTGTTTTGTTTTTGGTTTTTTTGCAGTACTGGGGATTGAACTCAGGACCCTGTGCTTGCCAGGCAGGGACTTATTCCACTGAGCTATATCCCCAGCCCTGTGTCTGTAAATGTTGACAAAACATATTTAGAGGCTATGGCTCATGTTAGTAAAAAGAATGCACCTCATAACATTGCACCCAATTTTAAAAGGAATTATTTTCACATGCCTGCTGCAAGACACAGGCCACACTCCGGAACGCTGCTCAGTAGGGGTCAGCAGTGCCTGTGGTCCCTGAGGCTGCCAGAGCCCGGAGAGAGACTTCAGCGGGGCTGGGCCGCGCGTGGTCAGCGTCTGCCTTACGCAGTCACCCTTCAGAGAAGATAAATGAAGACAGTGTAGACCAAGGCTGAGCCAGGACTCTGCTCTAAAGAAACTTTCACAGAGAAACAAGAGGGCTGGGAAAGAGTTCTGCCCTGGGGATTATTGCCACTTATTCTGCACTAAGATTTGTAAAGTAAACCCGGTCATGATGGTCTGCCTTAAGCTTTTCAGTGTGCTGTATGCCGTTTATTCTGAAAAGCCTTAGCTACTATTTCTAGGCCTTGTAACCTTTCTTAAATATAAAGTCTATTTTGAAAACCGACAAAGGAGAAAATGAAGGAAAAAACCCCATGAGAGTTGCCGTATGTTGTAGGCCATATGTATATTTGCTTAAATTATATAATTGTTTTGGAAATTAGACAAGTGCAACACATACTATCGTTTCCTTTCTATATTTGAAGCTACTGAGACAAAAACATTCAAGCAGACAGATATGAATATATTAGCTCAATGCCCATGAGTGGTACATTGTATGGTATGGCAATGATGAGATTCCCAGCCATCAAGTTAGAATTAGGTTTACCTGCCAAGTTATAGATAGTTTTATTCCTTTTTTATTTTAAAGAGAAGAAAAAGAAACAATAAATACAATGGAATAAAATTTCAAAGCAAGATTGGAAGAGAGCAACAACGTTCAATACATTGTGCACTGTTCTCTTTAAAGTAGCTGCTCATAATATAACATATAGGCATGAAAATTAATCAATCATTATAGGCACATACCTATCCTTTTATGAGTTAATAGCAATTAGTAGTATATCTGTCTTGTGTGTATATATATATTTCCCTTCCCTTTTCCTTCTTTTCTCCTCTCTCCCATTGCAGTTTCTCTTTCCTTTTGAGCTTTTTCTTCATATTTCACAATATCTGTTGTACATTTTAGATCTTATTTACTCTTTTAGCTTCTTACACTGAGATAGTATGATGTTTACACATGTGATACTGATTTATTTCACTTATAAGGATGGACTCAAATTACATCCATTTCCCTATAAATGTCTCAAGTCTATCCTTCTTCATAGCTGAATAGGACGACATTGTGTAAATGTACCGTGTCTTTTTTATCCATTCCTTGGTTGATGGGCATTTGGGTTGTTCCAAGATCTAGCTATTACAAATTGAGTTGCTATAAACATGAGTGCATATATATTGTGGTGGTGTGAGCTTTTAATTCTTCTGGGAAAATATCCAAAAGGGGAATAGCTGGGTTAAATGGGGCCTCTAATTACAGTTTTTTGAGGAACCTCCATACTAACTACATAAGTGATTGCACCAGTCTACATTGCCACCACCTTTTTTCTGCACAGCCTTTCCAGAATTTGTTATTAGTTGATTTCTTGATGATAGCCATTCTTGCTAGGGTGAGAGGAAATCTCAGTAATGTTTTCATTTGTGTCTCTTGAATGACCAATGATGTTGAACATTTTTTCATGTATTTATATGCCATTTGTATTTTTCCACTGAGAAGTGCACGTTCATCTTGGATGCACATTTTTGGATAGGGAAATTGAATTTTGGGGGTCTGAGTTTTTCAATTTTTTTTATATGTTCTAGATAGAAGTCCTTTGACAGATAGCTTTAAACAGCCACAATTTTCTCTTTATGAGAGTGATTATATTGTAAAATTTATCTCTTGGAAGTGCAAACCAGTCACTATGGGGAGGGAGGTTTTCTAGAGCAGGAAAAGAATGGGGGCT
The DNA here is from genome assembly GCA_004027595.1 of Dinomys branickii. Lineage (NCBI taxonomy): Eukaryota > Metazoa > Chordata > Mammalia > Rodentia > Dinomyidae > Dinomys > Dinomys branickii. The sequence goes on from PVLD010019527.1 coordinate 14,283, forward strand.
GAGCTGTGTATATTGTTTGTTGTACTAGATCTTGACAATGAAATTTATGTCTTTAGTCAGGTGTGGTAGCTCCTTCCTGCAATCCTGGCACTCTGGGAGGCTGAAGCAACAGGATCATAAGTTTAAGCCCAGCCTGGGAAATTTAGTGAGACCCTGTCTCAAAAAGCAGGGGTAGGAGATTGTGGGAGGTGCTAAGGATGTTCAAATGCCCTGTGTTCAGTCCCCATTACCAAATGAACAAACAAATAAACAAATTGTGCCCCTTCCTTTGTTCCCAGGGGAATAAAGAAAGACTAGAAGTGTTCAGGGTAAAGCAAAGCCTTCCAAGGAAATTCGAAAATTTAAAAAAATTTCAGTATGTGTTTGCAGCACATAGTAATTACATTCTTCAGGGAGAGTTGTACCTACATAATAATTCTTTTCACTTCCTGTTCTGCTTTACTCTTTTTTTTAAATTTTATTTTAAAGACAAAAGAATGGAGACATATGACAAAATTATACAGTATATAGAAGGGAACTAGCACTGGATGTTGTATTACATAATGTTATGTTCACATTAGTTAACACAAAAACATTAAAGAGAAGATAGTAGGGAATTTGCACTGGATGCTGTATAATATAAAGTTATCTTCACTTCTGTTAATACAAAAACGATTGAGGAAATACAGAATTATAGAGAACACAGAAGGGAATTAGCTCTGGATACTGTCCTATGTAATGTCACCTTCACATGTTACTCAGTTACACAGATGATGGCCCATTTGATCATTCAGTTTTCCTCCTCCCTCATCTCCGTTGCCCTACCACTCAATCAGTCATCTTCCCTGTGATAATAACTGTACTCCTGGGTTTATCTATATCCTTGGACTCTCGCCTTTACTCTTTCCTCCCTCTACCCATCGCTAGGCCCCACTCCCATTTGCTAAACATCCTTCTGCCTGACTCCCACTACCCTTCATTTTACTCTTTAAATTATCTGTGCCATGGGTTTCTTATGTAAGTGAAACCATGTGGTACATTAGCTTATGTGCTTGGCTTAGCAAATCAGAATATTGAGTAATAAATATTTCTAGCAAGATGTAACTTACAAACTAAAATTTGGGGAAGCATGCTGATTGGCTTTTAAAGAACAAATTAAATAATTAAACTAGAGCATAGGATATTAAAAAATGATGTTAGAGGAAACATGAAGAATAAAAGAAATAAATAAGAAATAATAATAAAAGAAATAAATCAGGTCAGGTTCGTGTGCATATATGTAGAAGAGGAATGTCTAAAATTAAAACTGTCAAACCCTTCTGTACAGTTGCTGAACTGGTCTATGTACATGAAAGTGAATACTTTTATTTGTGCTTGACAATTCATATATGAATTTGATAAAGTCTGAAGTTAATAACTTTGAGAATAGTCATCAAATATTAATGAAATATAAATTAGTGATGCATTAAAGATTACTGATATTTGCTATAATTTAGGCAACAATTATATAGAAATTGCTATACTTTTTGCCTTGTGATAGTATTTCTGTCTCTTTTTATAATACAATACAATACAATACTCCACAGGTATCACCACAAGTCTGCTCCCAGAAGGAGTACAAGCGTCCCTGCTGGAAGGGCACCCTTCTCCTCTTTGAATTTGGGAAGTATATCAATAGTGAGAAAGTGGATAGTATTATGTACCTTTGCTTTGCGGATACAAATTTGACATTTTAAAATGCATTTTCAGGTTGTGACATTGTGTGTCATTGTGATTCCTTTTTCACTGAATGATTTTTGTCTATCAAAGAAAAAGGCAGGTATTACCTTGACCAAAGGGCCCATGAGAGACAAAACCGATACTTTGATCCTTATTTGATTTCTTTAATCCATGACAGGAAAAAAAATACTATGAATTTAAAGAGCTTTTGAAATCCCTTAACTTACATGAGCACACCCACATTATTAAACAGCAGACACAGATAGAAATGACTCTGTAAGTAATTGGGGAGAGGAAATCAGATGCAAAGTTCTTGCCCTGGAGCTAAATCCTGAAGGCGGTGTGCAGACATGCTGGTGTATATGGAGATACCCAGGGATACTTACTGGCATCAGAAGTCTGCTGTATTGGGCATAATTTAGAGAAGCTTCAGATCCTAGCAAAAGTCTTTGTGTTTAGAGACTTGGCCGTACTTGGAAGAATAGGGTAATGAGATGGATGAAACTATTTTCCTGGTACTCCACAGCCTACTCATTCTGTCGAAGGAGATCCATCAATTTCTGGGTGTTTATGATGATGGGAAGGTTGCTGCTGAGGAGGCTGATGCTAGCAATATGTGTATCTCCAGGATACCGGGGTAGCATCGTGAAAATTTTAGAAGAAAGAAACCAGGAAGACCAAGAGAGTCAAAACAAAGAGGCTGATTTAACTAATAGCAAAAAAGCTAAATGAGAAGACACTGAAGATCAAAGATGCCCCTGATAGTTAAAAAATATCCGTTTGAAATTTTTATTAGGTACAGGTGGGAATATAGAGTGATAACCTACCTCTAATCTGAGTATTTGCCAGGAGGCTTTATAATTATATTCAGTCAAGCCAGACACACAGTCTACCCATCATAAGGGGACAAATTCACATCAACGAGACTCCAGAGCTTCCAGTTATTTGAGAAAAATGCCAACATCTAGTACCAGTGGGATGCTGGCATTTGAAGAATGCCAGCACGACCACACCGCTGGAGCAGCTGCCAGGAGTAAAGTGGCTTAATAAAAATAACTCATTTTAGGCACAGAGAGTTTCCATCAGCTTTCCATTATTTTTAATTTCAGCAGTTTTTAAAATAGCACACAAGATTGAGAGTAAAAATCAAACTGAATTTATAGAAGCCTTCAGACAGAGAATACAATGCTTGAACCTAAAGACTCTGATATTCTCCAACTCTATCTTGATGGCTTTGCAGCCAACAAGGTTAAATGGTTACATCATTTCAAATATTCATTTTGTCCTTTTCATTTAAAAAATAATGCTAAGTTTTAGCCATATTATACATCACACCAGTGCGATTTTTATTTCATTTTCTCTGTGGATATGTGATTTGTTACAAGGATAGCTTTCTTCCTTTTGCAACCAACTAAAAGCAAATGGGATCTATAAATATAGACACACTATGAATTTACCAGATTCATGGTATAACTTTAAAGGCTGTTGCTTCTGGAAATACTGCTTTTTTATCACTGAGTCCAGATATATTTCAATAAGACCATGGCATAGACTGTAAGTCATTTCTCCATTTCTTATAATGGCAGCAAATGGCCTGACACTGATCTTGCAGAGGTGTTGATTGGCTGTAAGATGGCATATTCTGCTTCAAACGTAGAAGCAAACGTCCTTGGAAATTTCAGTTCTCTTCAAATGTCTCTAAGATTTCTCCAGATTTCTAAGTTGTGTAGGTCAGAGTTTGTGAAAAATATCTTTTAAAAAGCAAGAGATTTTTGTTAGTATGTCTGCCTAACAGAACACATGTGTGTGTGTGTGTGTGTGTGTGTGTGTGTGTGTGTGAACTGTGTGTGTAAAACACTAAGTGATATGACAAGTAGAGACCCACCTTTTTAAAACATGCACCATGAAATGCCATTTTTTAACTGATCCAAAGCAACCTACTGGGTGATGTCTGAGCATCAGCTGACCAGGTCACATATTATGACGTTGGGCCTCACACATTACTACAGAACTTTGTTCTCTATATCTTTCAATGGCATTGGTCAAGTTGCAAAGAACTCCCCCGTTTTTTATTCCTAACTTTATCGGCCTATTTTAGATAAACATAATGCTCCCATGCAGTAGAGGAAGTTTGTATCTGCACATGATATCTTCTGGTTCTTCTTTTCCTTCATGTGGGGTATGGACACAATGCGATATTATTCAACCATAAAGAAGAATGAAATTCTGTCTTTTGTGGGAAAATAGATGGAACTAACTGGATGTCGTCATATTAAGTGAAATCAGCCAGACTCCTACAGGCAAGTATTGCATGTTTTACACGCGGACCGTAAAGAAAAATGATGTCATGATAGTAGGAGGGAGACCGTAGGCAGAGGGAGCAATAGCGCAGTGGTGGAGGGGCAGCTGGGACCAAGTGTGCTCTATGAATATGCTGAGGTGCCATCTGTTATTCTGCATAAGTAACCTCTACTAACAAAAAACCTCAACTCTATCTTTCACCCCAGCCCTGTCAGAAATCTGACTTGCTTTTCGTTCCTTCCTTCACTCCTTTCTTTCGCCCCTCCCCCCACTTCCTGTGTCTTCCTTCGTTCCCTTCTTTGGCTCTTTTCCTTCTAACCTTTCTCTTCTCCTCCTTTCCTATTTTAAACAATTACTAATTTATTTATTTTCATCTTAAAGAGAAAAAACAAAAACAAGGATACAGAATTTCAGAACGAGATGGGTAGGAAATTCAGAATGGTTACTATAGTGCCTGTTGTTGTCTTCAGACTAGCTGCTCAGATTACCAGACACAGGCGCTCAAAGCTGACCAAACAGCTCCCCTCAGAGCTCCTTGCCTCTTTTCCGCTCCTTCTTTGCTTTAAGTTTCTATTGGGCATTCTTTGTACGTGGCTGCGGCGACACATACATCACATGGTGGGCTCACTCCCATAACACACCTAGTAGGAGCATAGCTTTTAAACAGAAGGAAGCAGCCTTGGAGCAGTTATGTAACTTGCTCGCAGCTGCGTGGCGAGCTGGCGCAGAGCCTGGCTTGGAGCCCATTGTCTTTGGAATGCTTGCCTCATGCTTCTGCGGAAATGCTTGCTGGTTTGTGAACACGCACCTTGCTTTCTTAATTCTTGCCCATGCTGATGCTCTTACTTCCTATTTTCTTCTCATCATTGTATCTGGTGCTCAACGTAAACTTCAGCAGATCCTTCTTGCAACCCCCTGATGGGATATCATGCTTCCCTTCCACCAGCTCTTAGCACTTTGTGTCTGGCATATTCCACTTTCTGTGTGTGCGCAGAACAGTGACTACATGGAATACACGAGCACATGCACTCCTACTGCAGTGCTTGTTCCTGGGGGTGGGCTCTGTCTTTCACGTACAGGAAGCTCTCTGGAAATAGCTTGTTGAACTCAGATGGACCCAACCTGGCAAAGCACTGCTTTCTTAAGTACAAAACAAAACCAATATACTGATTGTATATTTCAAATGCAGGGTTATTAAAATAGCAATGAAGGTTGGGATTAACTTTATCATAATTCAGGGTTACTGAAGCATAGACTACATCATTATCTATTTATTTCATGACTTTGAAATTTGCTGAATATCTTTTCCTCATTATTCAAATGATAGCTGTCACTCACAGGGTGGAAACTGCTACAAAATCTCCTGTTGCTGACATTTACAGTGTTTTGATGGGAAGCAATTAGCAAATGGCAGCAAGCTCACTCTATGTGATGGTATTTTAATGTCTCTTTACTTTGGTAATTACCTCTGAATCCAATAAAAGGATATGAAGCCTTTTGTCAAGTTGCCCTAGTATAATTAAGTAGGACAATTCTAACTCTTGTATCCAACAAAGTTGCTTAGCATCTCCAATCGTCTATCTCTGAGTTTTCCAGTTTCCGATTTTGGAGATTATATCTAACCACTTCCATGGATGCCCTTCCAGTGGAAGGCTATGAGAGATCTGTGTGAGAAGGATTATATCCTGGGGATAGAGGAATTGTGTTTTGCCTTTCTTTATTCTCCAGCTGCTGTTCCTTAAATAAAATGTTAAAAATAACTTTTATAGGGTAGTTAATACATTCCTGCCCTGTGGGGACAGTCTAGGTCCTCTAGCCGCCCAAGGTTCCAGGCAGGCCCTAGTAATTCAGGTAAAGAAACAGGCTCTTGTGTTAAGTGCTGAAGGACTGCCACAGGGTTCAGGTGCCAGCAAGGGCGCAGGGCCCAGGCAATCCAGCCTTCTGTACACTGGTCCCCAGAAACTTCAGAGGAGGGGAAGACAGAGTCCACCGCACTCTAGGGCTACTCTGAATTTTATAGTGGAAGAGAGAAAGTCACAGCTCTTACACTTAGCAGGACATATCCCTTTCTCATGTTGTTTCTTTCTTCAGACGTGACTCATACTTTATTGAGGTAATGCGGACGTTTGGCCCCCATGGGAATGAGACAGGGAGCACACAGCCCCACCTTGACTCCAGCCTCCTTAGGCTGCTTAGGCTTCCCAGTCTTTTTAGGGGGACTAGCTAAGCAAAGACGTGTTAGAGGCCTGAGTCCTGGGGATCCTTTGTGGCATGAGAATCACTACTCCTTGCACACACGGGGACAGCAGGAATGTCATTCTTCCCCACATCCCCCCCCCATGAGGTTGAACCTGTGAAGCCGGTGATTCAGCGAACTGTACGGCAGAACCCACTCACACTGCTGCTCTGTGAAAGAGATGTAGTTGTCACAGAGAAATCCAAACTAAAAGTGGAAAAGTTCCTAGATATTGCTAGACTACTACCTATGTAGTGCTTGTAGCTAGCTATGTAATAGTATCTACACAAATACACACACACATTTATTTTGGATGTGAAAATATTCCCTTACAATTCCAGATTCTTTTTTCACATGTCAAAGAACTTCACATCTTTTGCGTGATTTATCTGTTTATAACAATTGCCTGCTTTTAATTTGGGAGCTATCACTCTGTTTCTCTGTTTTTTAAGAGTTCTCTTTTGCTTTAACAATAAAAAAAGACTTTTGCATGCTTGGGTCATATATAGTGTGGGCATTTTCCCAGTTTGCCATTTGTTTATAATTTGGAGCAGTCTATGTATGAAATTTGAAGTGTACTTTTCTTTTATTTAGTCACAGGGCTCTTCTCATTAGAATGTTCACCTTCTCAGTATGAATTAAAATGTTTACCAGTGTTTTTGTAGTTGCTTTATGCTTCATTAAAACTTTAACCTGTATTCCTGTTGGAATTTATTTTGACAGATAAAAAGGTTTATTTAGGAACTGTGTGTGTGAGTCAGAGAAACTATGGCACCATCACCCGTGTGTGCACATTACGTGGAGGCCAGGGGTGTTTCATGGAACCGACCTTCTGGGCCTATCCGTGTTCAGGGAAATGTGGAGACACAGGGCGGACCTGCCTTTGGGACTCAGTCTTTGTTCCTTCTTTGCTGGGTTTTGTTCTCAGCATATTTTCTTAGCTGTCTCACTTGTTTTCACAGCTTCCTGTCCTTGAGGGACCTATCTGATCATCAGAGAAAAATTAAATCTTTCTTTTCCAAGTCGAATTCTCAGTAAAATGACTTTTTCTATTTGGATGCAGTGCTGACTCTTGTCCCAAAACAAGGTCATGTTGGATGAACCCTGGTTCCTGGGAGTCCATTCTCTGTGGGTCAAATTCCTTATCAAAGGATCAGGGCAAGGGAAGTTGTCAGAGAAGGGAAAGTATTTTGAGCTGGACAGGCAACCAGTAGGAAGTGGTCATTACAGACATGAGGACCCAACTTGATTAGTTTTGCAGTAGCTTTCTAGTAAAATGTTTTATTGGTGTACTATCCCTTGAATGTTCATTGTTATGTTTGCTTTGTCGTATGTTAAATGTACTTGTGTGTGTTTCCAGACTTTGATGCTTCGATACATTGTTTTTTGGTCAGTTCCTCACATTTTATTTCCATTCTTATACTAAGATAAATTTCCCTTTATTATTTTCAAATTTGTTAGATATACATCTCTGGGGCTGGGGGTATAGCTCAGTGGCATAAGCGCTTGCCTGGCAAGTGCAAGGTCCTGAGTTCGATCTCTGGTACCGGAAAAAAAAAAAAAGATATACATCTCTGTATTTCTTCTTGAGAAAAGCTTTGTTGCATATGGGGATGAAATATTTTTAGAATAACTATTTTTAATAACTATGTTTTTTGTCTTTTTGAGACAAGGTCTTGCTGTGAAGTTCAGACTGACCTTGAGCTCACTTTGTAGCCCTGGCTGGTCTCAAACTCACAATGATCCTCTTGCCTCAGCCTCCTGAGTGCTGGGATTACAGGCATGAGCCACCACATCCAGCTTAGAATAACTATCTAATTTATTAAGGAAAGCAATTATTTATACATATTTAGCATATAATTTCACAACCTGTCTAGTCTTTGACAATTTTAAGAAAGTTATACTTGGAGTTTTCATAAGAGAAATCATAATGAATAATAATATTCAACTCTTCCTTTCTAAGTATATTTTTATTTCATCTGATGTCTCATAGAATTTGTCAGGGTGTCCAACAGAGCAATAATTGTGTTAACTCCTGGTTTCTACTGACTAGAGGGGTGAGAAGTATTCAAAAGTAGGTCCATATGACTCTGGTCACTTTATTTCTGATGATCATCCATTCTTTAAAAAGACAAAAAGTTATCATTTGCAGAGAATAGTGCATTTAGAAAGCACAGAAGGTTTTACAACAAAAAATTACATGCCTTTTGGAGTTCTAAAAGTGTAACTGGGAAACCATTACTGTCTTTGGAGTCTTTTTTTTAAACTGACATTTTTGCAAACTCGTTGATTACTAACCTATTCAAGTTTTCCTTTTTGTTTTCTCTTTGGCTCATTCTGATAACTACTTTTTTCCCCAAGAAAACATCAACATAATTGGGGATTGTATAAGCATATTGAGTAAACTTTCAAATTATAACTTCAAGAAGGAGTTCTAATATGACAGTAGCACTGCCTACAGGGTGAAATGTATGGTGACAGAATGAATCTCAAAAGTGAGAGGAAAGAATAATGTGTAGTTATTAAATTATATGCCAGGCTGGGGATATAGCTCAGTGGAATACGTGCCTGCCTGGTAAGTGCAAGGTCCTGAGTTTGATTCACAGTACTGCAAAAAAAAAATTATGCCAAAGGGCTTCCCTTTTAATCTTCATGTAAGAAGGTAAAGTTATACAAAATCATCCAATTCATACAAACCTATTACCATGCTGCTATTGAAGCATATTTTTACCTAACAAGGTATTGTAATTTGATTTTTAAAAATGAATAATGCCTACACTAACTATAGCAGGTGCATGTGGCTGTATCATATTCCAAATAGTTTAACACAGTAACTGTGTAATTATTAGACACGATGAAAATATATGCTATTTCAGGTTGACAGGAAAAATTAAATATGCAGGAAGAATATCACTTGGTGTATGTAAAAGTATGATGGGGAGGACTGTGTTCATCTAGCTTATTATATCCTGTGTGAACCAGAGAGAAATAAATTTCCAGAGGGGCCCCCTGGCATCCTTCAAATCAGAATCCTGGAAACACAGGTGTTCAGGAAGGACAGGATCAATTGCAGCATTGGTGTGATTGAAAGATACTAATCGTTGGCTCTGTCCGTGAAGCAGGTGTAAAATGTGCATTCTGGTTACAGTCTAATTTTAAGTATAATAATTTTGATATTTTATTGTGTTGTTTCAACATGTTTAGAGTTGAGAGTAGTAATTTCGGAGCTCAGTGTTTGTCCTCGTGCTGCTACTGGTTTTTGCCAATAGACACTTTGTCTCCCTGTTCTTGCTCCTTTTGTAAAGGAGATAATGGTTACTTTCCTTAAGTCAGAGAAACAAAAACACAACAACAAAAAATTTTTATGATTTCAAAAAAGTCATATAATTCTGGAAGATCAGACGCAAAGATCCACCACTCTTAAGTATCTTTATCAGAGCCACGGTGGAGACAGAGCCGGCAACTCTGGCCCCCGTTCTCTTCCGGTAGCCGGCCCCTCTCTGCCCATTCTGTACCTTCACTAGCATCGAGATACTTTTAACAAACCCTCAGTAGCTCTACCTCTCTCACCTGGGAGACAAGTGAAGGATGCTATTCCCGTGTGGAACACAGAGCATCTGTTTGTTTCACAGAACTTAAAAATGGAGAATGACTGAAAGACTGAAAAGACTAAAAGACTTCTACTTATGTAGCAATAAAATGATAGAATCGTGCATTTAGATAAATATCATTTTTTGTTGTCATATGTGAAAAGAGGGAAACATGAATAAGTAAACAAATGTGGTAGGTTGTATTTTCCAAACATGGACACAGTTTATCTCCTACCTCATAGTTTGGTTACATTGCTACTTTGAGAGGTGAGCCTGTGTTCTTTTACCTGGAATGTGGGTGGATCCATGGATACACAGAAGTAATACTTCGTGATTTCTGAGGCTAGCACACAAGGTGGTGCTTTTCTTCCTCTGGTACTTTAGAATAGTAGGCAGGAGACCCTGAGCTATCATGTAAGCAGCCCAGTTTCCCACAGGCTGCCACGCCATGGGGAAGTATAAACTGGCCTCTGTGGAAAGTTCACATGGGAAAGCGCTAAGCCCACCCAAAGAGAGTGATATGGCCAGTGTTGTGTGCGGTACATTTGGTTGCTGCCTGATTGATGGCTTTACTCAACTCAGAACCACTCACTTGAATGCTTTCTATATTCCTGTACCACAGGATACTCGCAAAACAGTAACATTGATTGAAATTGTCTTAAATCATTGCTTTTAGGGAATTGTTAGACACCATTGACTCACTACTGTTCTTTCTAATGAAGTTAAAGGCTTTGTTAATATTTAGGGATTTTTTTTAATGTCTAAGGAAATATTACATTGACAGTAGATATTTGAATTTTTTTTAGGGAGGGGAGAAACTTTTGCTTAGAAACATTCCTTGGTAAACTGTTTGAAGTCCTATATCCTGACTACACGGTTTAATGGATGTCAGAAGAGAGAGAACTAGAAATATTCTGCACTGGAAATGAAGGGAAGCTGAAATGGAGGAAAGGGAAGCATGTAATGGGGTGGTTTCTAAGAAACTGGTGAATGGAACTTTTTAAAAGTATTGTTGTGTCTAATTTTCTATTCAGAGTTATTTATATTGCGTTTTATTCACTTTCACTCCTCGAAGACAAATTGCTCCCTGTCTTCTGGAAAGTCCACCCAAGCACACCCTTCCTTGTTAAAGTGTATGGTTTTTGTCTTGATTTGACAGCTTCTGGCAGTTAGTTCTGAGTTACTCCTCTTCGTGAGGGAAATGAGACAAGGGCAGCAAACTGAGAAACTTCACATTGCCCAGAACTTCGTGGAGTTGGCAGAAGTGGACCCTCAGGCACTATCTGGGAGGGTTACTACTTGATTACTAAAGGTGAAATATACAAGCATTCAAATAAGCTGGATGTGACCTTAGGACATAGGCCGCTGTTGGTTGACATCTGGGTAACCCAGCTGATGCTCATTACAAGCTATGGTTTAACAATACTCTAAATAGCTGTCTGGCCACGGATGCATCCTGGATGTCATAGCTGAAGTAGTATTCCTCCACCCCCTCTGACTCTTTATAAATCTGGCCACATCTAAATTGAATATTTTGATTATTTTATTTTTTCCAAAATTACTTAAAAATTTAAGTATAGAGATCAAATTCTGAAGTACATTATTATTTTTCTTCCTCTGCAGATAAAGAGCAGCATTTAAAATTCAGGTGCACCGTGCAACCAGCATAGTTGCAAATATTCAAATATTGAGTATTTTTTTAAAAATTACTTCTAAATTTTAAGAGTTATCCATAAGACTTGTTTATTTCTGTGAAACTCATCCCATCATCCTCAGTAAGTAACAAATCTGGAAATTTGACTTTAGGTCACAAAGTCTTTCATAAAGAACAACAACTTGAAACTGCAGGGAAAAAAAAACCCTTCTCTGATGCTTAATGAGTCTATAAAAAGAACTAAATTTATTTTAAAAAGCTATTACAATAAATGTCAATAAAATATATCCCAATCCACATTACATCATTTCTGAGGAAGCATTAACTAAGCACTTACCCGAGTGTGCAAAATTAAAATAGTAACTCTGGATTAGTAACGCTGGTGTTGATGGTTCATAGGTTATGTAGTGGTAGGCTTTTTGTAGGCAAAGACACTTTATTTCTACATAGCCTATTCTTGACTTTATATAACAGCCTCCAACTCTTTACATTTATGAAACATACAAGGCCTGTTCCACCTGTTACTTTATAGGGTATTATATGGGCTTCTGGCTTTTCCCTGAATTACATTTCCATTTAGAATTATGTGTGGCCTATGTGTAACCTCACACCATACATTTTTTTTCAAAGTTTTATCTCATGTAATGCTCCATTTTTGTGCTGCAGGAAGTAATTGTCAAAGTAGTTTCCTTAATTGGATTTTCTTATATTTGTTCAGAATGCAACTCATTCATACAACCGTCACATTGGGTTGTATGTTCTGATTTATTGTTTTATTTTCTGGCTAAGGGATCTTTACTTTCCTAGACTGCTCCATGTCCTTCGTCCTTAAGCCTTGCCCTTGATTTTTAGCAGAGATGTTGTTAAAAGATTTGTTAAATATCTCAAGAAAGTAAACAAAAACCTTGAGGTAAGGGCACTAGGTGAGTGTTGCGGTGAACTCCAAGTGCCCTTCTACACTAGCCTCTCTGCTTGCAAGATTTAAGTGTGAAACTCAAGAAAAGAAAAACTAGTTTTAGAGCCTTTTAAGAATTTTTCAGGGCCAGGGATATAGCTTAGTGGCAGTGCGCCTGCCTGGCAAGCGCAAGGTTCTGAGTTTGATTCCTTGTATCCCTCACGACAAAAAAGGAAAGAAAAATAATTTTTCAAGTTTTCTCATTAGTTTAAATTGGAAGTGCCAATGACTCACTATCAATGGCCTACTATGATTTTAGTTTCACAGATCAAGACTCACCGACCAAGGGATTTGACAAATCCCGGGAGTAGCAAATAATAATTTTAGAGCCCTTGTCAATAGTCAATATCTCCTCAACTGAGAAGTTTTACTTTGCTGTCATTTAAAGAGGAAGAAAACAATGTTTGTGCCCTCTAATTTAATCGAAAGCCTTGGAAGTCACTCTCTGACCACTTTCAAAATTCTGGCTCTGGAAGTAAAAATGAAAGTATTTTTAATTTCATGCCACACTAATTATAGGTGCAACTTTGACATTTCTCTTTCTGTTACATTTGACAAAAGTTACCTAGTGTTTTTATAATGACATAATAGTTCTGTGGAGTACACAATCAAAATGTGATTATTGCGTATTACCCAACCACTGAACATGTTGTTCTTTGCCAGAGAATCTTTTCTTAGTACATGTGTTTCAAAAGCACTTACTCTGTAAATGAAAGATTAAGGCTTAGCTGACCTAGATTGAGCTGTGGGGATTTAAATTCAAGGATCAATCATCTTGGGTCTACCTCAGTTCAACTCCTTTTTCAATTTTTTGGTTGACTCCGTGGATTCATTTCACTTTTTCCTGGACAAAGAAAAACTTTCATGCTTAAGGAAAAAGTAAAAGAAAAACCACACTGAAACAAAAACATGGTGAAATAAGCAAGCATGCTAACATGATTTGCTTTTGAATAAGATACCTTGTATAGCATTCATTTATCTGTTGAGAGGAACTGGAAATTCTATTGCTACCTCTGAAAAACTCTGTGGGTATTGACAGAGAAATCTCAGACAGATGTATAGTTTTATTTGAAAATTTAAAACTGTCTTCACAAAAACATCTCTTAAGTTGTGAGTGATGTTTGTTGGCATTTAAGCTCCTAATCTTAAACCCTGAGATGAGTGTAGAATTTTTTTATCTGTTTTTTTTAATGAAGAGCCCACAGCAGAGAGACCCAGCATAGGCAGAGAGGCTGTACTTACTTTTTAAGTCCCATGAATAAACAAATAATGAACATGAAACCTTTGAAGAGTGCCCAGTAGGTATGGAATTTTGAAAATGTAATCTTACATGGAGGAGATCTTTTATCAAAGGTCTCATTATTTCTACATCTGTTTACTTTTTAGGAAAAGAAAATTAATGAAAATATCTTCAGAATTTGATAGACTCAATTCCCATTAGGAAAGAAAAACACATAATCAGAACATTTTTGGCTCCAAAAGAAAAGCAGTCTTTTTTAGCAATCTGATTATATCTTAAGACATACAGTTAGAATGTACAACTAACAGGTTCCCAAAGTACATTTATTTTTCTAACAGGTTGCTTGAATATGGTATGTCTCCTCATAAAATTAGGCTGGAGTTTAAGCCTTACTGTGAAATGTGAAGGAAGTAAAATATAATCATTCTATAGTGTTAAGAGATCATTAGAGAAGCTCCTCAGGATGGGAAGCCCTAGCTGAACGGTAATAGTTTTATAAAGTATGATGCAGTTTGAGATATACAGTAGTTGCTTGGTACAGCACAAGCCTAGCATGTGTGAAGCCTTGAGTTCAATCCCTAGAACTGTAAAAAGAAGGAAAAAATAATAAATAAGAGATAAAAAGACACATTTGTGCTTCCTGTCTTTAACCATGTGATACTCTGTGCTGCTCTGAGAATCTGCCAACAAATGTTAGGACCAGATGTAGCCCCTCCACCTCATACCTCCTGAACTGAGCCAAAATGAATCTTTCCTTGAGAAAAAAAAAAATACACCCAATCTGTGAAATTCTGTAATTAGCAATAGAAAGATCAACTAATTCTTAGACTTTATGTGAAAATTTGTTGTGGTATTTATAAAATTTGTTTTAATATTTTGGAGCTGCAGTTGGAACGCAGGGCCTGGCATATGCCGGGCAAGTGCTTTACCACAGAACCATATAGTAAGTCCTTGAAAATTCATTGCATATTGGTAAGATTTTCAAAGAGAAGTAAAACACACTTGAAGGTTGTGCTTTCTGGGCAGTTGCGGCTTTCCTCATGACAGCATGCCCTGGGTCCTCCAGGGTGTACTTTTTATCTCCCCTTTCTTCTTTTACTCAGCACCAGTTCACTCTGCAAAGCCAGTTTCTCTCTGTTTTCACTTTTACTTTTTCAAATAAACTTTGTCACAATAGAAAAGTTTATACTTTCTTAACATTCAATAATTTGCAATTGAAAAGGGAAGTATGTGCTTTCCCTCTCCGCACAGACAGAATCATGGGACCAGACTCATGCTCAAATATTTAACAACCAGGGCAACAGACGCAGTATGAAGTATCGGTTTTCAGATACCAGCCAACGGGAAGCACAGAGCACTGATCCCTGTGAGAAGGAAAACAAAGGCAACAAGTCCTACACATGTCCCACCCCACGGCCCGCAGTGTGCAGGGGGCAGGGTAAGAAAGGTAATTTTGAAGGATCTGCAGAAGTTTGCAAATGTGCAGAGATAGATTTGAGGTGGTGGAAGTGTCTAAAATAGTAGATACGAGGGAGCAGCACAGAGACACCTTTGAAGAGCTTCAGGGATCCCCTTCCGCCTCCAACTGAGTACCATTCTGCACACACAAGCAAGGAAAGTGCGGGACTCCCAAGAAAGAACCAATAGAGGAGGGGGCACAATAGACTGCAGCTCACGCAGGCGGGCAGAGCACCGTGGCGCCCCAACTGAAGGGGGAGCATCTACTGTACACAGAATGTTGGGTCTAATCCTCTCAAGGGTGTGGTCTTAGTAGAAGAAAAGGTTATGCTAATGTAAAAGCTTTTCTGGATCTTCTCTAAATAGATCTCAAAAGCGAATGTTTTTCTATTGATGTCATCTGTATCTCTCTCAAATCCCAATTAATAACAGTCTGGAAACCAATCAAAAGTTACTAGGCTTGCAAATAAACTGGACACTATTATCTTTAAGTATTTAAAAATGTATCAACAGAATCAGACTAAGGAATGATATAGGTGAGAGAATGAGCAGATAAGAACACAACAGTAGCTACTCTAAATATACTCCATATGTTCAATAAGGGCAAGGAAGGGTAACATTATTAGATGAGAAATAGAGGTGTAAAAAAGATTCCGGTGAATTTCTAGAGATGAGATAGAATGTAATACTTCAATGGGAAATATACTGTATTTGATTAAGAATAGATTAGAATACAGGATAAGTTCAGGGAAAGTGAAGGTAATGCAATGGAAATCATCCAAGTGAACTAAAATGGGAGAATCCTGAAAAATTATTGCGCAGTATATGTGGGCCGCAACACCTGGTATTCTAAGCTGTGTGTTGGAGAACCCAGGGGGGAGTAGAAGAACAGAAATGATAATCACAGGAATACTGTCCAAAAATCTTCCAAATTTGTTGAAAACTGTAAAGGCACAAACACAGAAATCAAAGTACTCCGAGAAGAAGAAATATGAAAATGACACCGAATCATACCATAATGTCTATAATTCAGGGGTAAGTATAAAACTTTAAAATGTGGGCATAGAAAAAGGCATTACTTACATGGAGTAAATAAAATACGATAGTAGATTTCTTGTCATGAATTTACTAGAAGAAAAACAAAGCAATGCAGAATGGTACTTGCCATAAAAGTAATCTTCCAAAAATTGATGAGGACAGAAACAGAGAGAGCTCATCAGTAGACCTTTACCACAGGGAGTTTTAACATGTGAATCGTTAAGTTCAGACGGAATGGGGTAGCAATTTGTTTAACAAAGGACTGCAAAATCCCTGAAGTGCTAAATATGTCGCTGAATGTAAAATGTTAAATACAAATATATTGTACCAAATATTTCTCTTACATGTCTAAAAACTCTTTAAAGTATAACCGATCGCTTAAAGTAATAATGAATTTTGAAAATTACAACACATTGAAGCGAAATATGCGTGAAAATAATACAAAGGATAGGTGGAGGGAGGGAAAGTATATTGTTTTAAGATCTTTTATGTATACGTGAAGTAGTATAAGATTATTTAATGGTAGACTGTGACAAGTGTATATAATGTAATGCTTACAACAACCAAGAAAGAAAAAATTAAATGGTAAGCAGATACTACTGATGAAAAACAACTTTACAAGAATTTCAATAAACTGAAAAGACAGGAAAAGGGAAAAAAGCAAAAGTGAAAAAAATAGAAAAATAGGCACACTACATGCTAGTGTCCTAGTAATTCTACTTAAAAGAGAGAGTAGCAAACTGGGTACAAAAAGAAGACACAACTATTACATAACTCAGAGATCCTCCTTAAATATAAAGAAAAATGAATAGAAAACAGAAATATTGTATATTTACATATACCACATACATGATATTTACGTTTAGGTTTAATTTCCTTGTTGATTAGAATTGCTTTTCTCTCAAATGGAATTAAAGTTAAACAGTTGGGTTTGAATATGTAAGCTTTAATCATGATCTTTATCATTTTTATTTTTCTAGAGAGCAATAAAGTAACTCAGGGACCCCTTAACTTTAGTTTCCTCCACCTTAGCTTTTTCACACATATTAGTTCCTTCTTTATATTTAAATTGTCCAAATTAGTTACCTCTGCTATTATTGTGGAGGAACACTTATTTACTAACTAATGTTTTACTAACTAATGTTAGTAAAACATTTATTTACTAATGTTTTAAAAAGGAGTAAGTTAGTAAATTAATTTTTTAAACATTTATTTACTAACTAACATTTATTTACTAACTAAACGTTTATTTACTAACTAATGTTAGTAAATATACTAACATTTTTATAATTCCTTTGCTCACCATTGCTTACCACTCCTTTCTTCTGGGTCTAATTTTATTTTTATTTTGGGCAATACAATGAGATGTGAAATGTCAAAGAAAACATACCATTATGCTAATAATATTTTAGAAATATACATTTAACAATTTGATGTACATATACTCTTACCACAGCTAAAATAATAGCAAAAGACCACTATACAAGATCAGCAAAAAATAAAACAAAGACAATAATACACAATCAAAATTTATAATCATGCTTTACTCCTAGGAAGTTTCATTTATCTGTATATATCTGATTTATTTGTATAAATCTGTCTGCCTATCATCTTTCTGTCTCTTATCTATCATAGAATGACTCTTCCCTAGACCAGAGTTAATAATTGTGCTCTCTTTTATTAAGGAGAAAAGTACATTTCCTCTCTTCATTAAATATCCCTTGTATTACAGTGTGTATGTGGCATTTCTCAGCTATTCTATCCACACAAAGAGTAGAATTCTAGCCACTGCACCTGGAACCTATGGATGGGTTGAGAAGGTCTCATGTCACTGTGCTTCCACCATTGTTGGTCTGAAAAATTCCATCGCTTTGGAGCCTCAGATTTCCCTTTCTTTTAAGGTGCACTGTGTTTGTTTATTCTAATACTATTTTTACACACAAATTCTTAAGTTGTGAAGCAGGAGACAAGTTCCTCTGTTAACTCAGACTCTCATGTCACTGGCCAATTTGTAACTAGTTTCCAGGAGAAATTTAGTGACTGACTTTGTTTTGAATTTTTGTAAAGGTACTCTTACTTCAGCATGGTGAGGAAAGCATTATTTTTCCTCTTGGTAAAACCACTATGAACTTTTGAAAGTATATATCTGCAGTGGAAATATTTTTACAATGATAAAATTGATACACACATCTTCCAGACTGCTTTTCAAAAAATCTGTGAACTTTGAGCTTTTGGTTGTGATAAAGCTGGCACGTCTCAGCTGTCACATCAGGCAACCTAAGAGAAGGACCTCTCAATACAAGGCACAGTTTCTGAAGGACAGCTGGCATTTCTCAACCCTCTGTGGCAACTTTGGCTGAAATCAAGTTGACAGCCATGTCCGTCAGTGCTGTGTGGGATTGGTCTGTGTTTACCAGCACAGATCAGGGGTACGAATTTTAATGCTTCTGTTCTTAACTCTGGGCAATGATTCTCAAATTGTTCAATGCAAATATCTCTATCGTACTCTGAACTGTGGCGACTTTTGTTTCCTATTGTTTTTGTTTTCAGCTTTTGATTTTTGTTTTTTCAGTACTGAGGATGGAATCCAGGGATGCTCTACTATCTCCAGTCCTTTTTAAAAAATTTTTGAGCCAGGGTGTCACTAGTTTGCTCAGGCTGGCATTGAACTTGTGATTCTCCTGCTTTCTCCTCCCAGAATGCTAGAATTACATGTGGGTAATGCCTCCCGGTCTTCCCTTCTGCTTTTTGTTTCACTCTTATGTATGTTTAAATTGTTTACTTATTTGGAAGTTTGTTTCCTCTCATCATTTATTTATTTTTTGGAATCAATTTTTGTAGTAAAATGTTGATAATATAAAATTCACCATTTTTTTATTTTTTTCATTTTTTTTTTTTACCAGTTACACAGATTAATGGATTTTTTAAAACTGGTACATATTTATAGTACATAGTGATTGGATTTATTGTTGGGAACTGATGCATGTACATGACATTTCTTAATTCTTTTTTGTATATGCGCACAAAGATGAGTTACAGTTTTGTGGCCATTCTTCAAATATGCCCTTGGTATTTGATCCTGTGAGTGTATACATACTCCTGTTTGAAAAGTATGAGTTTAGATAAGGAATCCCCTATCAGTACCTCAGTAAAACAAACAAGTGTAAGATATAAGGCTTGAGATGATCATCTTGTTATTACATAGTTTTAGAAGTTTAGAAGAAAACACACATTCTTTAAAATTTAAAAATCTTAGAAATCATTGTCTACTTAAGTGAATGTGCAGCAAGAAAGGAAAACTCTATGTATTACAAAAGTACTGTCTTACGATATTTATTGAAAAAAGTAAATTGCAAAGTTGAAACACAACTAATAATATTTATTAAATACTTTTTTGTGCCAGGTGTTGCTTTAAATCTTTTGAACGTATTAACATTTAATACTTCAAGCTATTACAAATCATGCCCGTATTATAGATGGGCTATTGGAGGCAGAGGGAAAGTGAGGAACCTTGTGTAAATGCATATGACAGGCCACTGACCTAGAATATATATCCAAGACCCTTTCAGAGAGGCCCCAGTCTCCTGCCTGGAGTTACTGTTCATAGTGAGAAAGAGCAAGGGACACGAATTGCAAGGAAACAGGGCTCTGAGATGATCAATGTTCACTGAACAAAGACCAAGAACCTTCAGTTATCCACTATTTTATTAGCCAGTGCAGGGGGAGGGGTACAGTGCTTTTCCTGGAACAGTGTAGAGGCTAAATGGGCAAGTTTAATATCATAAAGGAAACAAGGCAAGATTCATCTCCATATTTGGGTGCCATTTCTCCCTGTGCTGTCCTCAGCAGATCTCATCCTGCTCTGTAAGTGTCCATCTACATATCAGTGGTAGCTAAGAGGATGTGGTATTTCCGCATTCCAAAACCTGTCCACAAGACAGGGAAGAGGGGTCTTGGACAGATACTACACGAGTTTATAATTTGTAGTCCCCAGCAGATATAAACATTGTATAATTGGATACTATACTCTCACCAGTTAAGAATAAAACAAGAAAATTAAGTGGAGATTGGACTCATTACTCGCTCCTATTTCCTGATTTAGCGCTTTTTCCATGGTGTCCATTTCTGGCAGACAGGTTATGCCCATTAGTTTCATTTCTCCAAAATGAAAGGTAAAATAGTTTGCACTTAAATGTTTTGGGATTTAGAGGGCAATCCTAGTTACTTGAACTTTAATATGCCTGACAAGGCAACTGTAATGGGGATGATGAGAAATAAATTATGCTTTGGTCATTAGACTCTTAAACTCTGTATTAATTGCTGGGAAGGCAAAACAACTTTTACGCTCCATGACTGAATTTTCAGTTCTGCATCATCTGCATTCATTTCTTTCTGGTTTTTGGTCAAACCACTGAATTGTCTGTGAGGATCGGTGTTGTGATATTTCATGGTCGTGTTTCGTCAGTTGTAACGTAGATTGGTCCCTTGTCAAAATCTGAAAGCAGTGCTTTAGAAATTTCCAGCAGAAACTGACATAGGATTATTCACTGAGGAGGATGCCAGGAGTTAGAGGAATTGATGGCCCTTTGCATTTCATTTAGTGGCAACATTGTAAGTTAATGTGTTGTGGGCTGCCTTCTTTGACTTATGGTCATTGGCAGAAAAATATGATATTTTTGATAAAGTTCTAAGACTGATCACTCTCCTAATCAAATAGATTTATTATTGTGTTCTTGGTGAACTTATCTTAAAAATACACTTCTGGGTTATCTTTAATGTCTACATTTATTTGCCACATTTAGTATAAGAAGAGTTGAAATGCTCTGAGGATAAAGAGCACTGAGACAGAATTCCGGTCCCAGAGATCTGCTGGGACAATCGCAGGGTGATCACACACTGGCCTGCATACCGGCCAGAAATGTCTAGCTTAATTGAGGTTCTTGTACAATTGGTCAGGATTTGATATTCCTTCCCATGAATAAGAGGGTATTTAGCTTTATTTATGACCCCGAAAATGCATCTTTTCATTCTCAATTGTGAACTGGTGACCACAAAGATTATGTTCAGAGCATCCTTAACTATTATGGGAACAACGATGTACCAAGAAAAGTCATCACTGCCAAAGCTACACCACAGATCTATCATCTATTTAAATGAGATCTCTGAACCTTTTTATTTACTTTCAGGAAACAGTAACTTAGAAGTGAATGAGAACCTTACAAGTGCATTTTGATGTAGATGATACAGTTGAAGTTTTGTTCTTTAGAAAACACTAACATTTTATCAGTTTGCTGATTCTTTGAGAAATTGTAATAAGGATAAAATATATTGATTAAAATTTATTATTGGCTAAGTTTCATAATTTGGGTAGACAATGTTATATATTGCAACTACTTTGAAGATAACAATGTGCAATATAACAACCATTGCTAATCTCCTATCATCTTGTTTTGAAATTCTGTGTAATTTTCAATGCTTAAAAAACTAGGTAAAGTTTTTGATTAAGGCTGTTTTAAATTTAATCTTGGGGGGGATCCAGGGAAGATGGCGACCAGGTGAGCAGCAAGGGAGCGAACCTCCTTAATAAACACCACCAGCTCGAGACAGACTTGGCGAGCGTGAATGCCGGGACCTCGGCTGGGAAGTTTAAACTGGGCGTATTTCTCTGAGATGCAGGGGGAGATGTGGTAGGGCGGACCAGGCTGCCGGGGCGAGACGTGGGAAAGCCCCAGACGCT
>PVLD010019528.1:0-36188 GCA_004027595.1 Dinomys branickii
ATATATATAGTTTGTGTATGAGTGTGTGTGTGTGTGTAAACGTCGTGTCACTACCCTGCTCTCAGTTCTCCAAAGGCTTCCTATCACATTTAAATTCTGACTTCTTACAGTAGCGCACTTAATACCTCGCCCCTACCCTCCTCTCTGATTTGTTTCCTGCCGTTCTGCTTTCGCTCATCTCACTCTAGTTAACATTGGCCCCGTGAGGTCAAGAGGGTGGGGCCCTTATAAGAAGAGAGCCCAGAGCGCTCTCTCTCCCTCCCTCTCTTTCTCTCTCTCTCTCCAGCAGGTCTGCAAACCAAGAAGAGGGCCATCGGTAGAACCTAGCCACAGTGCCCCCCTGGTTGTGGGCTTCCAGCCCCAGAACTGTGAGAAAATAGCTTCCTGTTACTTGCGTCCCCAGAATACATAGTATTGTAGCTCGAGCTCAGACAGGGCATTGCCCTGCTCTTCCCCAGCCAGGACCCTCCTCCCGCGGCCCTTCTCAGGGCTCCACACCGGCTCTTCACGCCTTACACGCACAGCGGCTGTGCAAGGTTACACACTGCCAGGTGAAACCTACTCTGTCCCCTCAGCTTAACGAACAGACCTTTATGATAATTTTTTAAAGCTATACTTATTCTATGATAGAGTGGGCAAACTATCAAAGATTAATAAGTTTAATAACGTGTGTATCCATGTGTTCTGTTGATGGGTCAACAAGGTTTAGATGAATAAAAAGACTAAATAAATCAGAAGTTAGCATTTTAATCCATTAAAATTTACCCTCATTTCTGCAAAATTTTTGTGATCAAGAATGTTTAGAATATGTCTTTCATTGACCATAATGACCTAAAGAATTAAAAATAAAATTAATTACACTCAAAATCTATAACATTTGAGTGTATTTTAATGAAAAAGATAAACATTAAAGTTATTTTTCAGGCTTTCAAATAAGTTATTTTTAAAAATTTTTAAAATATTGATTAAAACTGAAAGGTAAATTATAAGTAACAAATGAATGTCAAAATTATAATCATGTAAATAAAGCCAAGTTTTTATTTTTTGAAACTTTACTTAAAATATACTGAATATTTTAATACACAGAAACTGTTCACCATTATAGTGTTCAATGACCATCATATTGTCATTAATGTAATACAATTAATTTGTGTCTCCAAAACCACAAACCAGAGCCCAAGCAATAGACACTTAGCACCACTGGGTAACAATTTTGTATTATGCAAGAATCTGCTCCTTCTGAAAGGAAGGAGTAAGCAATTCAATTAAGGTTTCTATAGGTTTAACCCCTGTTAGTCATGTCCTCTCCAACGTGAACAACAGCACAGCTCACTCACTCTGTGGCATGGGGGTGCGATGACTTTTGTCATCATGGCACCAGAGATATTGTAGGGGCCGCGGGCATTGGGGTTTGAATCCAGTACCTTCACATTGAGCTGTATCACCAGCCCTGTTACTTTGCTCTGTCTTCTATTTTAAGACAAGGTCTCCCTAAGTGACCGACTTGCCCAGGCTGTGCTTGAACCTGCAACCCCCTTGCCTCAGCCTGCCACAGTGCTGGGGTTATAGGCGTGAGCACACCACACATGCTACAAGAGATTTCTGGCAAGCGCTTCCTGGGGGCCTGAGCAATTTTATTCAGGAGCAGAGGTGTTTAGGGTCACTGGCTGTGCTGACCCAGCACTGAGTACCACACCCTAAGCAACAGGAGCATCTATGTGTACTTCAGCAAATGTGTGTGTTTGTAGTGTATGGGGCCCTTGAAACAAAAGCACACAGGACACCTGCTGTCTTGCCTGGGTCTAAGGGTGGCATTACAAAGCTTCCCCTTTAATTATTTAATGTTTTGGCTCAAATATGACTTTACCACACCCAACCCCCATACGCACATGCACCAGATATACACACATACAAACACAGAGAAGTGCCTCCTGTGCGTATGTGTGCCTTTCAGATTCTCTAATCCCTCTTCCTATTTAATTTTCTTTAGAGCATGTATCCCTACCTGACATAGACTGAATATTAATTTTTTATTGTCCCACTCCCCAACTAGCAGGAAGCTCTACAGATAACACCGAAATAAGTGCTCCTTTCTTCTTTGCTCCCCAGGTTACTACTGGCAACGTGTGCGCATATTTAGGGAGGTGGGGACAGCAACAGCGGCTGGGGACAGGCAGCCCAGGAAAATTACCCAATCTGCTACCGCCCGGGGAAAGTTCTGACAAATTCTAAAAAATACTACTATTTTCTAGATTTGTGCTTTTATCATTAAAATAGAGGTGATACTCTGACAGGATTTTAGTCTGGGAGCTGAGAAGTTAAAACTGGAGCTGAAGAATATTCTCTTCAGTTTTCTGTATGAGAACTTGATACAGCCCTTGAAGGCCTCTCCCAGCCTCCCTGAGTGGGGTGATGGGCATGATACCCAACTCGGGCCCTTCCCATCACAAAGGCATCTACGTGATGGTGCTAGTTACTTAATATTAAACGTAAAGTTACAAAGACAGGGATGTTATCTTAACAACTCTAAAACTGAAGACACCTGGCAAGATAACAATCATGTAAATGCAAACAAAAATGGTTTTGCAGAAGAAAGAATTCTCCTAAATATAAGGAGGTTGCATTTCCTGGGTGTCTTAGTCCATTTTCTGTGGCTACAACTGAACACTACAGACTACATAATTCGTAAAGAATAAATGTGTGTTCTGCTTATATTTCTGAAGCCAGGACAGTTAAAGCTTGGGCAGGTGCCTCTGGCGAGGTCGCTCTTACCAGTGTGGATGCTGCTAGGTGCAGGGCAGCAAGGGTACCACAGAGTGTGCTGCTCAGCTCTCTTCCCTCACACAGCCACAGCCCAGGGAGTTAAGCCACCAGTGCACAACCTCCTTTAACCCTTAATTACTTCCCACAGGTCCTACTTCCATTCCCCCGGTCAGGTTGGTTCCACCCTTTTAATGCCCCACAATGGGGATTAACCCTCAACTTGAGTTTTGGTAGGACATTTAAACTATAGTGCTGGATTTCTCCTTTCCCTCCTTTCCCTTATCCTTTTTTTTTTTTTTTGAACGTTTTCATTTTCCATTCCCTTACTCTCTCCCAAACCATCTGCTATAGCTTATGTCTGGAAGTCTTTCCAAAGCCGCCTGTGCTCAAAGGCAGTCTTCTGCGGGTAACTGAGTCACAGCCCCAGAAATGAATGCGATGTTAGGGGTGGGGCTGCCTGGAAGGGCCAGGTCCCAGGCGCCCAACCGGGTGAGTGCATCCCCCTCCCTAGGGCCTTTCTTTGCTGTCCACTTTCCGGCCACCGTGACATGAGCAGCTTCCCCTCTGCCAGGCCTTCCTCCATGCAAAGACTGAAGCTTCTAAAATGTGAGCCAAAATCCACCTCTCCTGAACTTGTGGGTCTCTGGTACTGTGTTCTGGAGAAAGTGCCTGAGACACTAGCACATATAGATTAGACCAACAATAAAGCACAGAAAGGAAGTCATAAAAAATAAAGTTAAGATATCATGGCTGAGGCCAAAAATGCATAGCTTCCTTGTAAGAGCAGTGAAGGAGGAAAAACGTAGGACTCATCCTGTCAAAGGGGTTATTCTAACACTTGATGAGCAGCACAGACTCTCCTAGGCCAGCAGTTTAGCTAAAACAGTGACCACCTCTGGTCTGGTTCCTTCTCTCTACTGAAATGATTCTTCGTTAAATTGTTTGTGTATGTCTATACTAGTAGCTTCAAAGCATTTTCCTTGTTTTCCCTTTTTAATTTTAAACATATGCTTTCCCTAGTAACTTTCATACAATCTTTTAAGCTTTTGGAGATTGAATTTTTTAGATGTGGTACTGTTCAGTGAGTTGATATAAACATTGAGTAACTATACAAAACACATGCATTAAAGGTTAAATAAAAATGTGCTGTTCCATGGTTTTCCCTAAAAACTTGGACCCCTTTATAAATTGGCAACAAGAATTAATAGCAATATGTGGCTTCCTAGGAAAACCCTGTTCCCTAGAATTTAAATACAGAAATCTGCAGCTGGAATGGAGAAACAGACCTCATAGCTGTAAGGTGAACAACATGCTGTACAACTCCAAGTTGCCTATGGGGAAAGCGATAAGGACACCTTACTCTATTGTACAGTAGAAATATAAAAATATACTGGGGGGCAGGGCGAGGCGGCACAGCCTGTAATCCCAGCACTTGGGAGGCTGAGGCAGGAGGATTGGTGAAAGTTCGAGACCAGCCGGAGCTCAAGTGAGCTCAAGGCCAGCCTGAATTGCATAGCAGGACCTTGTCTCTAAAACACCAAGTAAATAAGTAAATAAATAATACTTCTGGGTTTCAGAATGTGTTGACCTGTGCATCAAGCAGGAAGCTGGCCAGGCTGGCAATGCAGAGGCTGGCAGAGTGGCTTCTCCGAGAATGCAAGACACTCTAGAGCTCACTTTATCAGCTCCACTTAACACCAGGTCCCCTCTGGTAAGCAGGGGCTATGAGTGCTGGGTGTGGAACCTTATCACCCGCATGCTGCAAACATCCTCTCTCATCTAAGGTCATGTGTGCTTAGCAAGCGACCAGCGCATCAGTTCCCCGGTGCTTATGCCCAGTGTGCCTCTCACTGTAACTACTCAGTGTAATTCGTTATCATCTAACCAGTTCTGTTTCCGCGTGAAAAGGAAGACAACCATTGGTCTGGTGCCTTGGAATCTAACGCTTTGGAAAGACTGCTTACAGCAGTCACTGTGAAAAAACTAGTTGTGTTTTCATTCGATATAAGTACATGAAAATAACTGCAAGAAGGTTGTAAACAACTGGGTGGACTTTGCACTCAGATTACTCTGCCAAGTGCATTTAAGTTTCTGTTCCTCTTTAATGAGATAAAACTAGAAATTGCAGAACAATGCAAAAAGGAAGTGGGTAAGATGAATAATAAGAAACGTTCGTAGGCAAACTTATTCACCAAGAAAAAGCCTTGGCTCTATACTAAAAATCTGACAATAAAACAATAAAGTGATGTGTATTGATATAAAACAATTTAACATTAATTATATATAATTTCATACAGGGAAGGAGAGAATTAATAAAATACATAGACAGATCACCTTCATCAATTTTTTTTCTTTTTTTTTGAGACAGGATCTCTCTGCGCAGTTCAGGCTGGCCTTGAGCTCACTTTGTAGCCCAGGGTGGCCTCGAACTCACAACGATCCTCCTGCCTCAGCCTCCCAAAGTGCTGGGATTACAGGTGTGCGCCACCACGCCCAGCTCATCAATCATTTTTTTGTTTTTCGAGGGGTTTTTTTTTTTTGGTACTGGGAGTTAAAGTCAGGACCTTGAGCTTGCCAGACAGGCATTGTGCTGCTGAGCTACATCCCCCGCCCTCTCTCATCAATTATAAATGTAATTATCTTGGTTAAGAAGACCAATAGTTAAGGACAGACACTACACCCAGATTTCCTGGTGCAAATTATATCTTCACCATGTATGAACTGTGCAACCTCAGGCAAGTAGGGAAGTTAATCTCTACATGCCTAAGTTTTATTACCTGTCAAGTGGAGCTAATAATATCCACCAAAAAGAGTTGGTTTAAGGATTCAATTAGTGTAAGTAAAATACTTAGAACAAGACCTGACACAATAAACATTGTGCATCTGCTGTTGTCAGTGGTAGCAGTAGTAGTGGTACAACTACTATGACTGCTATTTCTACGAGCTATATTTTCCCTGGGGGAGAAGAGACAGAAAGATGGAAAGAGAACGCCTCTGGGAGCAGGAATGAACCACGTCAGCCGGAGGTGTGGTGCAGTTGGGAGAGATGAACAGCGAGGTAGGCTCAGGCCGGCACGGTGACAGTGTTTCTCTGCCGTCTCATTCCTAGTCTACTCTCAGCCTCTAATATCTCCACACATACTCTGTGTCAGGCATTGAGAGGCGGATGCACAGAAGGTAAAGAGTGGTTTTAATCCCTCCCAAATTTGCAATTTAACAGGAGATTCTGATATATAAATAATCCATGTGGTTAAGCATGCAGTACACATTCTCAATGCAAAAGCATATTGCAGAAGAGGGTGCAAGAAATTGATCTGACGGCATGCTAGAAAGTGGCCATTAAGTTGGGTGTTAAGATGAGTAAGAGTTCATTCATAAATGATAGAATAAAGTAATTAGCATCTGACGTACATAATTGCCATCTCTAGGTTTAACAGATACGGTAAGCAAAGTACCCTTCCCAAGTGTTCACAACAAAGAAACCTCGCTGCACCAGCAGATGTGGAAAGTGTAACATCTGTATCACAAGGTCATAGTTATTTTCTGTTTGATTTATTCTTGGTAAAACTGAAACGTGTCATTGAGCCACACCACCTACTTGTGATTAAGTCATGTGCTTCTGAAATATCTTCTTCAGCCTATTGCTTAGCTGTCTAGCTCAGATACCTGGCAAGATGAAAATGAACATGAAGCACTGAGAACAGCCAAGAAAAGGCTGTCGCCATTGTTCACTGTCTTTCCTTTTGATACAGTACAATAAAAGAATATTCCATTAAATCGGCCCACTCTGGTACCTGGTATTATGAGCAATCTCCTTTTGGCATTTGTATTCTCTGCTTCATGTTGACTTTATACACTTCAGGGGAAGGAAGAATTCACTTTGCACTGAGTGCTTTATAAAGGTTTGAAATGGCCAGTGACAAGCTGGAGCATTCAGTGAGCGACTCACACAGAAAAGCAGCTCCATCGCAGGAACTAAAATTAGCCAGAGCTGGACCCGCTTCCTCCCCTCCGCCTCTGTGTACTGTGTGACACTGGCAAAGTTACTGCACTGGAGATGCCATTTCTTCATCTTAAACCTCAAGTACCAGTCCTTATCCTCCAGCATTTGTGTAAGATTAGGTAAATTAATGTAGAATATCGGGTGCATTGTAGATGCTTAATAATTGTTTCTTCAATGAATAAACTTATCAAATGTGGTTCTTTCCATTCCTCACCGTCTTTCAAGAATACTTTATGTCTTGCACTCTGAGTAACTAACTACTTTTAAGATTATAATAGACAGTGTAATAATTATTCCTATTCCCTTATTTTGTTGTGAAATTTTGTTTTACTTTTTCATAAAATAGAAAAGAATATTTATTGGTTTTTAATTACAATAGCAATTCTATTAGTTTTCCATGGTTGCCATAATTAGATGGCTTAAACATTAGTAATTTTTTATCTGACAGTTTAGGAGACTCAAGGACCCCAACCCAGTGTTGTCAGGGCTCACTCTCTGTGTGGGCTAAGAGGGAAGATATTGTTCTGGGTCGTGGCTTGTAGATGGTGTCTTCTCTTGTGTCTGTGCACGTCATCCTCCCTCTGTGCATGTCTGTCTCTGTGTGTAGATTCCCTCAACTTTTTTTTGTCTTTTTTTAAAGGGTCTCGCTATGTAGTTCAAGCTGGCTTGAACTCACTATATACCCAGGCTGTCCTTGAACTCATGGTAATCCTCTTGGCCCAGCCTCCTGAGTGCTGAGATTACAAGTGTGAGTCACCATACCCAGCCTACCCTTTTTGAAAGGACACCTGTCATTAGGACATCTACTCCAGTATGATCTCATCATAACTGACTAAATGGCAATGACAGCTCCTAAATAATGTCATATTCTGAGGAACCAGGGCTTAGGACTCCAAGATAGGAATTATAGAACACAATTCAGGCCATAACCATAATGAGGGCTTTGGATAATCATTCAAGCAATATAGAAAATAAAAGGTAAAACCTTACCTTCTAATCCAACATGATCCCTCTGTTTTGAACAATTTTAACGGTTTGAAATGTGTCCTTGTGTGTATCTATCCATGTCTGCGTGTGCACACACACAAACACCACACACACATACACAGAACACATGTATTTATAATGTTATATTTAACATATACAGGCTTTTTCTTTTTATAAAAATCAGATCATGCTACCCATATGTCTTAGTCACTTTTTTCATTGCTGAGACAAAAATAGCTGACACCCGAAGTTGAAGGAGGAAGATGTGTTATTGTTTACAGCTTTTAGAGATTTCAGTTTATACCCATTGGCTGGCTCTAAGGCAGGGTAGCATGGCAGAGGGGCATCACACAGGAGAGACAATTCATGGCAGGCAGAAGGCAGCAGGCAATGAGGTAGCAGAGAAGCAGCAGCCTGGGTCTCCCTTTCATCCTTCCCGGGATACCTGCCCTTCAGGTGGTGCCAAAGACCCAGGGTGGGTCTGCCCTTTATCCACACCCAGAACTATGCCCAACCAATCAGGTAGAACTAATTTAGTAATCACACACCCTTAATCTCAGCATCATACACTTAATTGTAACATCACACACTTAATCCCAGCATCACACACCCTAGATCCAGTGACCTCTGAAAAACCCCACCTATGAGGCAATGGGGGGAAAATCTAGTCATAAGCTGTAACAAGATATTATTTAACTACTTGATATTTTAAGTATATGCTTTTCTAAGTCAATGAATATAGTCCTATGTAAATATTTACATCATCTTCTATAGTATAATTAGATTATAACCTAGTCAACATTTGACCTGTTCAGTGTATATCCAGAGTGTAACTGTGTAATTTTTTTAAATTCATTAATATATAGTTTCACTCATCTTTTTCCTTTAAAACTGATGATTTTGTTTAGGTAAGCTAGATTCCCTAGAAGTAGCATTTCTAGGTCAAAGATATGCAAATTTTAATATTACCTGGTGATTTTCAAAAATGTTTTAGCAATTCACACACTCACCAATAATGCCTAATAGGTATCCACTTTATTTTCTGTACACTTTTGCCAAAATGGGTATGATTGACTTTTTTAAATTGTAGTTTTTCTGGTATATGCAAAAAAACCTTCCATATACAATGCTTGCTTTGGTAGCATATATTCTAAAAGTCTTCCACATATATAGGTATACAGAGAGACACAGTTATTTCATTTCTGACAGAGAGACACAGTTATTTCATTTCTGACTGCCTCTGAGGTGCATAATTACTTTTTGTTCCTACTCCAAGAATTGCTAGATCAACCTGTATGCCCATTTTTTAAAATCTCTTGCCTTTTATCCATTTGTAAAAGTTATTTACATAGGAAAGGAATCAACACCTCCCCATGGCTGGGGCAGATACTCTTTTCTGGTGTGTCATTTGCCTGTCACCTTTGTAACAGTGTCTTCTGCCATTCAAACTTTCAGGGTTGGTTGAAGGATCTCTCCATAGATAGATGTACAAAGAAAATATGGCATATGTACATGATAAAGTATTATTCCTCTGTAAAAAAGAAAAAATTAAATCTCAACATTTTCAACAACGTGGACAAACCTGGAGGAGAGTAGGTGACAGAGGCCAAGCACAGAAAGACAAATACTTCATGATCTTATTCATGTGCAATCTAAAGTTAATCTTTAAAAGTAAAGAGTAGCTGGGTGGTCCTCAGGGGCTAGGCTGGTTGAAAGGAGGTAGGTGTTGGCCAAAGTGTACAAAATTTCAGTTAGCAAAACTAAGTTCAAGAGATCTGTTGTACCAAATAGTGGCTATAAATAGTAATGATACACTGTACCCTTGAAATTTAAATGAGTAGATACCGAGTACCTCACCACAAAAGTAGCTATTTAAGTTGATATAGAGACCAACTGCTTTGATTTAGTCATTCCACGATGTTTATGCGGTTTGAAACATCTTAACATATGCAGTTTCACTCATGAATTTAAAAAATTAGGTCAATCGCCACTAAAGATATTGAGGCATGTGTCATAAACATTATTACAAAACAAACGCTCTTTTGTCAGACACTTTGTTAAAACCATACCGTAAAATACTGTTTCGTGTTCTGGCCTCCTTCTTACGAAGGGCAGCCGCGTGTGCTTAATTACCTGCTGAAGCTAACCTGAAGGCCAAGTAACTAACTGTTATTGGTGGCAAAAAGAAAAGGGTTTTATGCAGTCAAATCTATCCATTTTTTAATGGTTTCTGCATTCTACTGCCTTATCCACAAAGGCCCATACCCTGTGCCAAAGTTACTCGCAGTGTCCCTCCCTCTCTCGTGTTGCTCTGCATTTTTATACTGAGGTCATTTATCCAGAGGAGTCTCTCTTTACATTTGTTTTTAAGTTTTTATTTCCCTTCCAGGCAAACATTCCATTTCCATTACTTCAACACTGTTTATGAGATAATTCTCTCTTTTTTGCCCACCAGATTGAAATGTCAGAATCATCATATAGTAAGTTTTATTTTAAAGAATATTTGAGTCAGTTTCTGTGCTTTCTCTTCTGTATCATTAACCAGCTCATTTATTCCTGAGTCAATATGCCTATGATTTTGACTGTGGTTATCACATAAGAAATTTTAATATCTAATACAGCACATTTCCCTTCACTATTTATTTTGTTTCACCCCACTTCTTGACAATAGCTTTACACTTTCTCTATCATACTGACTAACTTTAGAATTTGTTTTAGTTTTCTACTAAATATTTCTCTCTTTAGTTTTTAGTTTTTGATTAGTACTTGTGGTATTTATACACAGTGGAGTACTACGCTGCCATAAAGGAGAAGCTAGCCATATGAGAGAAAGATGCGCTTTAAAACCATAGCGGTAAGTGAAATAAACTGGACACACAGCTTGGTCTCTCTTGTATGAGAAACTTCTCCCGCAAAAAACTAGAATTATTGACTAGTTGCAAACAGCAATAAAAATGACAATAGGATTTAGAGCCAAACTGCTATAGTTTCTATATAGATGTGGGGTATATTAAAGATACATCCTATCCAGGAATCACACACCTCAGCTACATGAGGTACCTAGAAAGTCTACAGCTTCAAAGGGTTCTGTGACTTGCCCAGGGCCACCCAGCCAAGCAGAGAAACTGCCTCTGCTGCCTCACCAGAGCAAACCCCACAACATTAATAACCCTTTGTTAATATCTGAGTAGGAAAATGAGAATTAAATTCCTGAGCTTCTCCTGACTAAGCCACATGGCATTTTAATCATTTACAGGGCTGTCAGGTGACCAGGCACGGCACCAGTCCTTAGCCAAGTTTTAGCTTTTATTCCAATACATTGTTTCTCAATCATCAAAAGACCCGGATACCTGCTGTTCTGAACCAAGCTGCAGTCAGCCACGTGGCAAGAGTCAGTGCCAGCCCCAAGGTGTCACAAGCCTACACTGTGATAGCCTGAGGCCTACATTGCCTAAGTTTTTGGTTATTGGAAATGCATGACCTGGCAAGGCTTGCTTACTTCATTAGTAACTTGAAAAAAGACTCCAAGATGACTGAGATCCTTCAGCAGGGATGGAATTTGGCTCAGAGTCAATAAATGCTGGTAAACATGTAAAGTTACAGAGGTGGGATACAGTAGAACGAGAACAGTGCTGGTGGCTTTTTCTCTAACTTAATAACAATATTTGAAAATTGAAAACAGAGCTATACAAAATAAGAATGAGAGTAAGTGCCACCAAAAGGCTCTTGGCTCAAACATTCTTTACAGATATAAAATTCTTCTGTTATAGATTAATTTTCATATAAATTCATTTTCTGGAACCTAAACATCCTTATAAAGCTCCATTCACCCCCGGCATCTTTGACCGTTAGAGGAATGCAAATCAAAGCAACACTGAGGATCCATCTCCCCCAGAAAGAATGGCTACCATCACAAATTCAAAAGCAACAAATACTAGGGAGGCTGCGGGAAAAAAAGAAAGGCAATCTAGTGCAACCATTATGGAAACCAGTACCGAGATTCCCCTGAAAACTAAAATAAGGTTTCCATTTGACCCAGCTGTACCTCTTCTGGATGTCTTCCTGAAAGAACTAAGGACATCCTATTACCGTTGTACCTGCACACCCGTGTTTCTAGAAGCACAAGTCATAGCAGCTAAATCTCAGAAGCAGCCTACATGTCCATAATAGATGAATAGATAAAGAAAATGTAGCATACATACACAATGGAATACTATTCAGTCATAAAGAAGGACAAATTTGAGTCATTCATGGAAAAACAAGTGCTCCTTGAGACCATACTACTAAGTAAATCACACACAGAAAGTTCAGTATTGCATGGTTCTCTTAGATGCAAAATCAAAGTATAACTAATTAGGAACAAAATAAAAGATGATATGAAATAGGTGATAGACCTTGTGTAGATGGGAAGGGGTCAGAGGAGAGAGACTGGAGGGAGAGGAAATGAGAAATAAAAAATATCGAGATCCTATTTGTGCATGTACCAATTTATCATAATTAGTGTATTTATTATGCATTATGAACATATAATCATAAAAAAGAAAAGATTAGCAGATAGATTGCTTTCATTGGTACAGATTGCTTTAATTGCTCTTTTAGACTAGCTTGCAAAGTACTTTTGAAGTTTAATTTTTATCATTTTAATTTATAAATGGATGGACTAAAGTATAACAATTTGATACACGTATTCAATGTATAATGATCAAATCAGAGTAATTAACACTAAATTAAAACTTGATCTCGTGGATGGGGCATGAAGACTTTTAGGACATGGGCTACCATCTCAAAGTAGCCTCAGCCACACAGAAGGCTGAAGGACAGAAGGCGGGAAAAGCAGCAGGACCGCACAAAGCCCATAGGGCCCAACAGGACTGCGGATACAGCTTAGTGGTAACATACATGCTTTGCATGTCTGTGGCCCTGGGTGTGGGTCCCAGAACCACAATACATGGAAAGACCCAAGAGCTGGGCGATCCCACAGAGTAAGAGGCATGAGGCCACAGCAGTTCCTTCACCTTTTCCAAGTGAATCACTTCTGCCCAGCCCTCTGGATGGTGAACGAATCATTACTAATAATCGGATGTCTGGTCTTGCTCTGCTCTGCCTTCTGCAGCACCGGGATCTCTGCTGTCCTCACAGCAGCCGTGTAGTCACAGCTGGCCATCTCTCCTGCTTGTCCATCAGACCCTTTTCAGAACATCTCCAAAAAATGAAACCAAAAGCAGCAAGAAAACTATTTCAAGGGAAAAGCCTACCCTGCACCTGGAAACTGGTTGATAACAGATGGATTCACCAGGCAGCACATAGGAAAACAGATGAGAAATGAACCAGGCAAATCAGTAAGTTATCAAAGTCAGTTGACTAGCCAGCGTTATTGAGCACGAGCATTGTGCAAAATTCTGGTTAAATAGAGTTTTAAAAATTAGTGCATTTAATGGACTGATATGGAGCCCAATCACCTGAATGCCCAATGCTTTTGCACATCTCCATCCTTTTTGTTTTTGACAGATTGAAATTAGATTCTACCCCTTATTAAATCAAAGTGACACTGAGCATAAATTTCTATTCATTCAGCTTATGTGTTATACATTTCTGCAAGCAACTGCATCAAAGTCATGATTACAGTATTCTCCCAAAAGAAATCAATTGGCATGACACAAACTAAGAAGTGAAGAGCTTTCACTACAGAGAGAAGTAATGTCAAATTATTATTCCAGGATGTAGGATGAAATACTTGCTGAATATTCATTAACTTACCAAGAGATTGCCATCTCTCCTAAATGTAACATATGTGACATCACAGATTTGCTTAAATTTTCAAATAAGGAAGTTATTTGAAAATGTAATACAAAATGCTCATTGTTTTTTAAATTTAAAACATACACTTCCAAAGTCTGTGATAAATGCGACAATATTTTAATAAGCTGGATGTCCAAAATAATTCGCAGTAGGGGGCTGGGGATATAGCTCAGTGGAATAAGCGCCTGCCTAGCAAGCGCAGGGTCCTGAGTTCAATCCCCAGTACCGCAAAAAAAAAAAAAAAAAGCAAAATAATTCGCAGTAGCCATATGCTACCATTAAATTCAATAAAAACAAAAGCCAATGATGCTTCATAAAAGTAATGCTGGCATAGACGTTGTCATGGCTGGGTGTAGACTGTCCCCTAAAGCCGTTGTGCACTCAGAGGTGGGGCTTGTGAAGGGTGGTTGGACCATGGCGCAGCTGTTCTCCTTGGTGGATTCATCCACTGGCAAGTTCTGCCGCTGAGTGCACCCATGGGGAG
This sequence comes from Dinomys branickii, assembly GCA_004027595.1. Taxonomy (NCBI): domain Eukaryota; kingdom Metazoa; phylum Chordata; class Mammalia; order Rodentia; family Dinomyidae; genus Dinomys; species Dinomys branickii. The sequence goes on from PVLD010019528.1 coordinate 14,037, forward strand.
GTGGGGCCTGGTGCAGGAGGTGCAAGCAGGACCTGGAATGGTGTGTCCGCCTCCGGGACTCTTCCCTTCTCTCCGCACTCCCCCACTGCCTTGACCTAAGCCACTATCCTCCACCCAGGCCCCTCACCATGCAGATTCTGCCTGGGAGCCAGCAGATCAAGGTCCAAAACCATGAGCCAAAGCAGATCTCTCCTCTAAATCGCGGGTATTCGGCGCTGTGTCTTAGAGATAAGAAAGCGGCCCAGACAGAAGCACAGGTCTTACACTCTAATGAGGTTGTGACCCTGACAGGTCACGGTACCTTTCTAGCTTTTTTTCCCTGTACTGGAGATGGGAGGCATACTCAGTAGAGGATGAAAATTAGGTGAGACATAGTAATGATCACTGAGAACTGCAAAAGCTGTGAGATGCAAAGTTGCCTATTCACATATAAAACTAGTGCATTTTACTTTGATCTGACTAAATTTAAATTTTTAAATGCCAACCTCAAATTTTAAATCCAATGGAAAATCTCCCCACTTGAAAGATTTTTCCAGTTTCTGCAATGTAAGTACACCATTCCTGAACCAATCTGATTTTATGAGTGCATCTGGTTTTCTTCAAATGAGCTTGCTTCATTGTACATACATGATAGTCTTGTTATTGTTCATCTAATTAATTCAAAGAGTACTTTAAAGCCTGCCCTCCTTGTGCTGAACACAGGAAGCAACGGCAGTGGTGTCGCCAGCAGGAAGATGTGAGTCTCCAGATCTCTACTTAAACCAAAATCCTCCATTCTGCACACTTTGACCTCTGGTCACATACAGGCATGCCATGGGCTACTGAAAAACATTAAAAAGAGCCTCTTAGATACATGAAACAAATTTAAAACTGAACAAAAGTACATTTAGTGGTAGCCCAAAGCAAAAGGCACCCAGAATGATAAGCTCAAAGGCAAATATTCTGGGTGCAAGGTGCATTGTGGACATGAGTAGTGTTGACTGATCTCTACTAAACATCTCATGGTCTCCACGAAAATATTCTTCCTTGTCTACCACACTCTTGTAACTAAAATATGACCAAAGGAAATAGTAGCATGCATTTAGTAAAGAATTTAGTTGGTATAACATTTTCATACCTATACTGTTAAAAGTACAAATGCATAATCTGCACTGTACTTGCTGGGATGTTTTGCTTCTACTACAAAAGTAAAGGTTTCCCTGAGCATCACTCAGGGAAAGTGGAATACTAACCTTTATCACATTGTAAATTTTTTTTCTTAAAACTAAAATGTTTTTTAATTATAAATTATTATTACATGAATTACTTATTGCTTAATACACAAACACTACTGATGGTTAGATATATGTATCCATATAAGGTTTTTCCAGTTCTGTGTTGACCCTCACAAACCCTGGTCTAGATTTATCTTTGTGTGCATTACACAAGTTTTAAAATGTTCTTTCTATAGACACAGCCATGAGAAGAAATTTGTGGGTCATCTTTAGTCCCCCCATCCCATCTCTTCATATCCATTTTTTAAATCTAGTCAACTCTTCTCATTTCAAAGATAGTTCAGAGTTACAGCACACAAAATTCCTCATTCTTGTTCAGCCACACTGATTTCAACTTGAAATTATACTATAAAACTACTGTTATAAAAACAGCATGGTACTGGCAAAAACATGGACCCAAAGATCAATGGAACAGATTAAAAGATGCAGAAAGAACTCCAGACGTACTCAGCCACATTCTCTTTGACAAAGGTGCCAGACACATTCACTGCAAGAAAGACAGCCTCTTTAATAAATGGTGCTAGAAAAACTGGCTGTGTACATGCTACAGATTAAAATTATACCCATATCTTTCACCATGCTCTAAACTAAATTTGAAATGGATCAAAGATCTAAATATTAAAACAGAAACATTAGATCTGCTGGAAGATAGACTAGGTAAAACCCTTGAAGACATCAGTGTAGACAAAGACTTTATTAATAAGACCCCAATTACACAGGAACTATCACAAAGAATCAACAACTGGAATCACATCTTATTAAAAAGCTTTTGCACAGCAAGAGAAACCAACAGAGTGAAGAGACAACCCACAAATTGGGAAGATATGTTTGCCAGCTGTTCCTCAGACAAAGGATTACTATCAAGAACATATAAAAAAACTAAAAAATCAGACCTCCAAAATTTAAAGATCCAGTTTAAAAATGGGCATCTGAGATGAATACACTTCTCAGATGAAGAAATACAAATAAAAATGAATACATGAAAAAATATTCAAAATCACTGGTCATCCAAGAGATGCAAATTAACACAGATTCCATCTCACCCCAGAAAGAATGGCTACCATCAAGAAATCAGTCAATAACAAATGCCGGCAGAGCTGTGGGGAAAAAGAAACCCTTCTTCACTGTTGGTGGGTGTAGAATGGTGCAACCACTATGGATATCAGTGCAGAGATTACTCAAAAAAACTACAATTAAAGGTCCCATTTGTTCCAGTTATTCCTTCTGAGTATCTTCCCAAAAGAAGTAAAAACATTGTACCACAGTGACATATGTGCACCCATGTATATAGCAGCATAATTTGTAATAGCTGGATCTTGAAGGAACCCAATTACCCATCAACCAAGGAATGGATAAAAACAGTGTGTCCTTTTTATACAATGCAATACTACTCAGCCATAAAGAAAGATAAACTTGAGACTTTTATGGTATGGATGCAACTAGGACCATACCCATAAGTGCAATAAATCAGATTCACATGTGTAAACATCATATCATCTCCCTAGTGTGAGAAGCTGAAAGAGTAAGTAAGATCCAAAATGTACAACAGATACTGCAAAATGGGAAGAAACTGTTCTAAAGGAAAGAGAAATTGGGATGGAAGAAAGGAGAAAAGGAAGAAGGGAAAAGGAAAATATATATATATATATATATATATATATATACATATACATACACAATAGTTAAGATAGTTATACTACTAATGTCTCTTAGTTCATTGAAAAGAAAGGTTTGTGTTGATATTGTTTGAACAATTACATGCCTATATCTTATACTCTGAGTTACTAATGAAAAGACAGCAATATGCAATGTATTCACCATTGGTGCTCTCTTATTATTTTGTTTTGAAATTTTATTTTATTTTTTTCTAAAATTTAAAATAAATTTTTTTAAAAAGATGCAAGAGGCAGAGAATATCTTTGTCAAGGGGCCTGGGGTCTTCACCAGAATGGAAAGAAGCCCCAGCCTGACTCAACCCTCAGATTCACTGCGGGACAGCAAAGGCATAGAGACCTGCTAAGTGCAAGTGTTTGTCTTAGATAGCAAGGCAGGCAGGCAAGGCAGTTTGGCTGAATGGTTAAGTATTATCTGATCATTCCCTCAGGAGCTTCTTTGTTTTCTACATAAGGTCCATCTGCGCCCAAGCTGGCAAAACACCCCATCTTCAAGACAATTTCTCCTCCTTGGAGTTAGCAGTCTTCTACCTGCTGAGTTAAGCTGAGGCGACATTGACCTGTTGGAAATCACAAGGAACTCCACAATACTGGGCTGTCTACCACCAAGCTGAGCAGTGTAGATACCTCCACAGCATCTTTTTCATTCTTACGTTCCAGTGAATTGTTGGCATGAAATCCCTTTACCTTATTGGGTTGAACAGTATAACCTGCGAAGGCAATATATTGACATTCAGTGCAAGGAATTGCTACTTTTCCAAGATTTGATGAACATTTTTTTCAGCTGGTGCTTTCCTTAACTAGACAGTGCTAGGTGGCCTGCGTAAAAGTGAGCTCACAGCCCTAAATGATCATGTGATTCATGAATCACCAAAAAGTAAATAAATAATGTGGAATTCTAGTCTAAGATTTTTTTTTATTTTAGAAACATAAAAGTACAAAAACATATTGACAAACAGACACCAATTATCATAAAAAATAGTACAATCACAACTAATCTATAGACAAGGTGATATGGTCTCAACAGTGGTTATTGCTTTATCCATTGATATCTTTGAATTGTAAATGTATGAAAGATTTGAATGCATGTCATGGAATTTAATAGCTGTGAAGTGTAAACGTTACTGAGTCTGGGAACCTCAGTGCTACCTTTGGGCTGGATGTTTGTGATTTAGAACAGGTCAGTTCATCATCCCTTCTTCTGCCTTCATTCCTTCACTTAGTATCACAGTGAAGATAAGATTTTTTTCCCTGGTATCTCATAAAAAATCTCTGTATCTCAGCTTTCTTATCTATAAAGTGAGGCTTTCTTGATAAGAATTAAATAAAGTATGTTTGTTATGGTTCGGATTTAAGATACCCCCTAAAAGTCTCATGTATTTCAGAGGTCAGCTGCTTCAAGGCAGCATTATATGCGCTGTAGTCTTCACTGGACTAACCCGTGGATAAATCCATGCTACGCGTGCTCTTAGTAGGTGGGGCCGGGTCAGAAGTGGGGCGCTGGGGTAGGCAGGGCGCTGCAGGCTGTATTCTTGTCCAGGGCTCCTCCCTGCTCGCTCTCTCTGTCTCTTTCTGCTTCCTGGCTGCTACGGGTTGAGAAGTTTTCCTCTGCCATAACCTCTGCCATGCTTTTCTCTGCCTCAGAGCCTGCCTACCGTGGACTCAATCTTCTGAAATCATGAACCAAAATGAACTCCTCCTTTAAACTGTTGCGTTGGATATTTTTTCCCAGCCACAGGAAAGTGACTAATACAATATTAAAGTATTCTAAATGGTTAAGAGACATGCAGATGTTAAGTGTTAGGAGAACAACTAAAAAAAAAAAAGTCTAAAACGTTGAATGAATGAAAGAACCACATTAAAATACTTAATTTTTTTAAAAATGTTACTTGGAAATAAATTTGAACTTACAGAAAAGTTGCACAAATAAGAATCACCATAAACTGCATGGGGAGCAGGGTCCTGAAAGAGGGTGACAGGAGATTAAGGAAAAAGTATAGACACATACTGAAAGGAAAGGTGGGGACTGGGTGAAACCTGACCTCTCTGATGGAGAGGCAGTGACAGGGTCCCAGCTCCAGGGTCTTTATTTATATAAAGCGAAAAGGGGGTAAAGTGGGTGGCAGGGTGAGAGTGCAAGGTCTTAGTATTTTGCTGGGAACATTGAAAGGGAAAACATTCTCACAGCTGTCTGTGCTATAGTTAACAAGGAAGAACACCAAGGTCAGACACCTGGTGATACGCAGCTGAGCTAGAGGTCAACTTGTATTCACAGTCTGTAGTGGACCGACAACTGGTGGCCAACTTATAACCCCCAGCTGCACTGAGTAAGTGTGGTGCTGGGTGTGGGAGGCCCGCCTGGGCACTGCTGCCAGCAGCATAAGAGGCAGAACTGGAGAAGAAGAAAAGGAGGCTGTTGGGAGCTGGCAGGAGCTGTAAGGAGCTATTGGTTCTGTTGGGGGAGCTCACTGTGCCAGCTTTCTTGATGAATTTGGCTGTTCTCGTCCTCCAAGGAGCTCGGAACCTCATTGGCACTGAGAATGGCTTTAGTTCATTGTGGAGGAGCTCTGGTCCTCACTTTGAGCATCAGTTCCTGGCTCCAGAGGGGAAGATGGTACACTGCCGGTCTCTTGGAGAAGCTTGCTGCATTGGCTTCCCTGATGGAAACTCAGCTGTCTTCACCATTGGAGGAGCTCGGGACCTCACTATTGCTGAGGATGGTTGTGGTAACTTTCAAGGGAGCTCTTGTTCTTCTGAGCATCACTTCCTGGCTCCTGTGCAGATCCCTCAGCCTGCTAGCACGGATTCTTCATGCCGGTGGCACAGATTTCCCGGATTCCACCCATGACCTTTGGGCCTTCCCAGTGCAGATCCGTGTAATAGGCCTGCATGAGACATTGTTATGCTCTCTGGGCCTCCAGGTGGATTCGTGGGAGTCATTGTTATGAGCTCTAGGTTTTCAGCTGGACTCATGCGGGACAATTTCATGGGATCCAGGCCCTCAACTGGATTTCTTGGCCTTAGTGGGTGGACAGATTTCCTGCACTCTCTTGTTTATGATTCTTTGGGTGACTATTATAAATCATCTTATAAAATATGTGTCCCGTATTATATTATTCCCCTTGCAAAATATCCCCCAAACCATAACAGTCTTCCTCTGATATTCCATGTCTTCGAGACTGGCTTTGCCCTAGTGTCAAGGAGTTCGCTACCTCAGGCTCGTCAGGGGCTTAACGGCTCCCCACAGAGGACAAGCAAAGTAACACAAAGAATACCCGCATGCCTTTGGTTTAGAGTCATCTGTTTACAAAATTTTATCCCATTTTCTCTCTCCCCTGATCCTCTCAGTATTTTTCCCTGAGCCATTTAAAGGTAAGCTACATGCATTGTGGCCCCTCTCTCCTAAATACTTCAGTGTGTATTTCCTAACAAAAGGAGTACTTGTTTACATAACCATAGTACAGTTTCCAATCTTAGTGAATCTGGCATTGATGTAGTACTTTATCTAATTGATAAAATTTGGCAACCTACTCAATAACGTCCATAACATTTTTTTCACCTCTGGTAAAAGATTCACCCTAGATAAAGAATTGCATTTGTTTGTCAAGCCTCTTTATCATCCTGTAATCTGGAACATTTGCACAGTCTTTGTCTTTTATACTAATGAATACAGTTCTCATTTAGAAATAGAACGTTCCTTATTCTTTCGTTATCTCTGTTTAATGGTTATCTCATATTCATCCGTTGAAATTTCTATTCTACCACAGGGAATTCAAATATCATCCCCTGCGTAGAAAAAAGACCCATCAAACAGAGATAGAGAAATTAATTCCTGCCTCCCTCCTCTCCTCTCTTTCTTCTTCTTGTTCTATTCTATTGATCCTTAGACAGTAATGTCCAACTAGACCCTTCCTGTCTAAGGTCGTGCTTGTTCCCCTCGTTTCCACTAGGGGCAGAGAGGGCCCCGGAAGAGCTCATCTCTCCGCCAGCCCAAGGAGACAGTTCTTGCTACTAACTCTAAGTCACCTTGACTCTTCTACAATACCTTCCCCCTTCCTAGTCTCCTCAGGTTCCTCCTACTGCGTAAATGGCAAATTCCCATGAGAAACTCTCCTCAGAGTCTCCTTAACCTTGTTGTCCTTGACCCTCACAACAACCAAATGTGTCAGGCAGGATTTATCACAGTTTCACAGAGAAGGAAACTGAGATCAGATCTCATCCTGATTTTCTCCATAATCAGGTTGTGTATTGGGTGACAGATTCAGGCAGAAATCCCAGGTTTCTGGTCGCGTGCCCAGTCCTTCCTGATGCCTCTTAATACCAACTTGATACCTATAGAGCTTGTGGACGGTGGGTTGCACTTTGGGCATGTGGGGCACCAGAAATGACTCCTGCCTTCCTTTATGGGAAATAGAGTATTTTTAATGTCACACATACAGTCTATTGTTCTGAAGCTATTATTTAAAGAAACTTTAAATTTGGCAAAAAATATAGAGCTATATTTGTTGTGATATGTATTTGACAATTTTGAAATAACTGAGAAATTTTCCACAAGTACTCATCAAAATTAGTCTTCTAACGTCTCAAGAATACTGTAATAGCTTTTCAATGAAGAGTGCATATTGTTAGGATACCAGCTTTCTATTGCGTATAATCATGGAGAAAGTCAAAAAGGACGTAAGGCAAGAATCTATGAAAACATTCCCAATGTCCCTTCTAATAGGGTACCACATCCTCATTACAGAAAGTTTAAGGGTATACAACATTTTTTAAAAGAAGGGAACTACCTCACTTTGCAAATGTGGAGACTAAGAGAAAATTTTAAATGTCTTATATGGGGCCACATGGGATGTTGGTAACAGCCCTGGGATTAGGTCTTGAATCTCCTGGCCATTAGTCCAATGAATATGCTTGCCCGTGTCTTATATAAACACATTTTTCCTGTAGTCTCATACAAAACCAAACTTTGTACTGAATTAAATTCTATTGGCAATAAAAATCACCCTGTAGAAAAGTTAGCTATTAAAATGGTGGCGTACACCTGTAATCCCAGCACTCCAGAGGCAGAGGCAGGAGAATCACCATCGGCTACATAGTGAGTTCAAGACCAGTCTGAACTACATAGTAAGAATCTGTCTCAAGAAAAAGAGCAAATATATTTTCATAAAAGCAAACTCTTCACATGGGGCCACTACTGAGGGAAACGGATCACATAACAAAGAGTAGAGTTCCCTTGTTCATTCAACAAATTTCTCAAGTTGGGAAGTCAGCTGGGGCTTAGGGTATTCGGAATAATCATATCCTTTTCAAGTTAATTTATGTTTATAGTTCAAGATAAGAGCCAATGTTCATTTTGTGTATGTATGTCCAATTGTTCCAGCACAATTCACTTGATGTTCTGAATAAGATATGAGATTAACTACGCAAAACTTCAACCATCAAAACCAGATTTTTAAAAAATGTACGCATTGTACAAACAAATAGACTTCCTTAGGAAGCAGAATTATCTTTGAAATGTTTACCTAGAGATAAATGAGGAATGTGTTTTCTCTCAAAATGCAGTAAAAAGTAAATGCCCGTGTTATCATACAGCATAAATGCTTTCATTAAGAATTTCCTTAAATAAATCACAAGTAAGAGGTAAATAAAATAAATTTCAGGATGCACAAGTGAAGCAATTATTAGAATTCATCAAGCATCCAAGGTCTAAGAATGCAGAGTAAATCTGCAGCCCCTTAAATGAGCCAGCCACTAAGATGTTCCAAATTGATTTGCCAATTCACAGCGTGTCAGTGGTTTGGAAACTGACCACTTGGTGGCAGCGTAGTGCTGCTGCAAGAATGAGCCTGTAGCTGTGGATAAGGGTTCAGCAAGGGACTGACTTCTTAGGTAGGGTTTCACAATTCTTAAACATGTGGTCCGACCACAGTGCGCGCCAGCAGCAGACAATTACTCTAGTCATTTGCTCAGAGGAAGAAAAAGAAAAAGGCATTTGTCGGTTGTTCAAGCAGACAAAATGGGCAGGACTTGGAGGACTTGCAGGGCAGGTTGAGCGAGTGAATGGATGAAAGCCAACACAGCATGTCTTTTATCTATATTTTTAGACACAAATGCCTCTGCAGGTTTTTTCCCTTTGCTCTGTGCCTTGATTCAGGGCAGAAAAATTGACATTAACAGACTCAGTCCAAATGAAAGTTGAAGTTAAGCTGCATTAGCTCCTTAATAAATATTTATTGGGCACCTGCTATGCGGTATTCTTGGGCCCCTTATGTTACAGAATAGAAGGCTGAACATGGCTCTTACCCTCTTCGCCTGGCAGTGTACCTGAGGAGGCAAGGTGGAGGTGAGAGCAGTAATTACCGCTGCAGCGCTGCGTGCTGAAGAGAGAGCTGACCAGGAGCCATAATGGGGCGAGCCTCACTGGGCAGGTGGGGCTACCACTAGTCTTGAAGAATAGCTGCGTTGGGGTAGGCAGCAGATTGCTGCACAGCTGAACAGAAATGGGGTGGGCAGACCCTGGCAGTCAGTCTGACGGCACGGCCGGGGAAGGGGAGGTCAGGGCCTCCTGCTCTGCAGCGGTCACTTGGAATTCCAGCTGCATTGGATCTCTTGGCTCCCTGATCTACTTTTTAAATCATCTAGACTACTCAAGAGATTATAGAGAACATACTTTATTGGTTAATTTAATTTATAATGATATAGTTGGACATGGACACAAAATGTGTACATGTATGTGAAATAATTGGATGAGTCACGAAGCTGAATAATAAATTTCCTACGTTTTAGAAGAATGTTGGGCCAGGGATATAGCTCGGAAGCATAAGCACCTTCCTGGCAAGCTTGAGGTCATGAGTTCAATTCCTGGTACCAAAAAAAAGAAAGGATAGAAGAATGTTAGTCACTGTTTAGAGTCTAGCCTTCAATCCCTCCTGAAGAAGAGTGAAATCACATGAAATGTGGTGGTATATGGTTTTTTAAAAGTTTAAACAAAGCAAAATATACATTGCACTATCCCATGATTTTGACAATTATTGATTCTAGATGTTAGATATATGGAGATGTATCCTATCCTTTTGTCTTTGTGTATGTCTGAAATTTTTTAATACTTTTTCTTCAAAAGTTAATGGTTTTATGCCAGGTGTGGCGGCGCTTGCCTGTAGCCCCAGCACTTGGGAGGCTGGGGCAGGAGGATCTCTGTGAGTTTGAGGCAAGACTGAGCTACACAGTGAGTTCAAGGCCAGCATGGAAGGCATAGAGAGACCCTGTCTCAAAAAAATTGTTTAAAGTTAATGGTTTTATAAAATAATTCTGCGAACAGCCAAGACAGAGCCTAAAGTTAAGAGAGGTGAGTTCAGGGCAGGCTGCGGGTAAGGAAATAAACCAGAAGTTAGCACTGAGACTCACCAGCAGGGGAAGCATTACTTAGCAATTTATTCTATCCAGAGCAGGCGGAAATACTGTCTTCCCTCTCAGGGAGATTTACCAGTTAAAAACAGAATCTTCAGGAATTGACTGCTTCTTCTTGCCTCAGCCATATGGCCACACTCAAATGTGAATTATCAGCGGCTGTGCACTGGAGAGATAATCACATCTATCAAACAAGGTATGCACACACATTTAACTGTTAAAATGCTTCTATACAGATTCTCTCAAGCACATAAGAAAGATTATTATCATCTATGTCTGTCCTCCGGAATTACCCTGGCATTCTCTTTCATCTGCAGGCTAAAAAAGAAAGGGCCTGTCAAAGTCAGGAGCATTGGGGGATTTTCTTTCTTTTCTTTTTTTTTTTTTTTTGGCAGTTCTAAGAATTGAACCCAAGGCCTTCTCACTGGGCTACATCCCTAGCACTTTCATAAAATTTTTTTGTCTTTTTTGAGATATGATCTCATGATGCAGTTCAGGCTGGCCTTGAGCTCACTTTGTAGCCCAGGCTGGTCTTGAACTTGCAGCAATCCTCCTGCCTCAGCTTCCCAAGTGCTGGGACTACAGATGTGCACCACCATGCCTGGAAAATTTTTTAAATTTTGAGACAGGGCTGGGGATATAGCTCAGTGGAATAAGCGCTTGCCTAGCAAGCGCAGGGTCCTGAGTTCAATCCCCAGTACCGCCAAAAAAAATAAAATAAATAAATAAAAAAATAAATTTTGAGACAGGGTCTCACCAAGTCACAAAGTTGCCCAGGTTGGGCTCAAATTTGGCCTCCTTCTGCCTCAACCCCATTCCGGAAAGCTAGAATTACAGGTAGGCACCACAGTACCTAGCTGGGCGAAAATTTTTTGTGGTTTAAAGAGATATTGAAAAAATAAACTATTGCATTATAGTGGATTGGGAATGTGGCCAGAAGTAAGAAAACTGATCCTAGAGTTCTAGGTCTTCCATTTCTGAATTGTAGAGTTAAGGACAAGTCACTTAGTTAATGTCTGCAACTATGACCTGGGTGCTGAGAACTTCACAGGGGTCCTGGACAGGATAAAAGGGGTGTAATGAAGTGCTCTAGCAAGTGATAACCTATGAGCACAATTTGCACTGCAGATCCAGTATTCTGTTCTCCAACTTCTCTTGAATCCTGAAGCCCAGAGCACATGAGGACAAATACACAAGATTACAAATTATGGGTGGGATAGAGACCCAATCTCGGGCGAGATGAAAGCCTTACGAGGATGGTGCACACCTGGCTGGCCTCCCCAGGTGAAAGAGACACCGTAAGGACCCACCAGAAGACTGGAGAGAAAGCAGGACAGTGCGGAAAAGAAGCATGGCTAATGCAGGCAGGAAAAGCACTTCTCATCCGCAGTTGTTCCTTCCGTGTGGAGGGAGCTTTTCCTAAAGAAATGCTTCCAGCCTCTGTCTGCTGTCTCGCTTTTCCACCGAAGGGGAGGAGGAACGTATCTGATGTGCCCGCAGACTGAGACACTACAAACAGAGCAGCCCTGCCTTCCTCTCTTTCCTCATGGCATCTCTGCCAAGCCCATGGACTTCGGTCAGCTTTGTTACTGGTAGCACTGTTGTAGATACAGCACAGGCCCGTGGTGAGATGGGCTTTCCAGCACTGAAACCCTCTAGATTTACCCACATGCCCCAGAGATGCTGGAAAATTGCGTGCCTCCCCCACAGAGGGGCAGCCCCCACTCACAGCTAAGCTCAGGACATGGCCCGTTCGTTTCTGCCATGGTGCATATTACATAACTCTCACAGCATAAATATAGTGTTGACTTCAGTTCTCAAATCAACCTATAGACAAGACATAGGTGATCGACCTAATGACAGAATATGAACATAAATGCTATGAATCTTGACAGCGTAAGAATAACAGTATCATTTCACTTACGTTAATCTTGTAAACATAGAGAATAGAGCAGGTGTTACCAGAGAGAAGGGCAGGGGGCATTGTGGAATATGGAAGGGTTAATTAACACACACAGAAACCAGGATTCAGTTCCAGGGTTGTACACCACAGTGGGAGACTACTGTTAACAATAAATTAGCATACATCTTAAATTAGCTAGAAGGTAGGATTAGAACCTTTCCAGTACAAAGAATGAATAAATGTCTGAGATGATGTATTAATTGCTCTGGTTTTATTACTGTGCACAGTGCTGAAATACTACACTGTGTCTCATGAATATGTACAGTTATAGGTGGGTTAAAACTTTTTAAAAGAACAACACGTTTTAAAAATAAAAATACCATTTTTGTTGTCCCATAGTGGGTATAGACGAGAAAGATGGTCATCACTCTCCCGCTGAAAACCTCTATGGCTTTCCACTCCATATGGATAAAATCCAACCCTTTCACCACAGCCCTAAAGGAAGCCCTGTAGGACTTGTCCCTGCCGTTCTCCTGGCTCGTCCTGTGCATGCTGGCCTCACAACCTTCTGACCACACTGGCCCTCCGAAGACTCTAAAAATGGCACCTTTTCCTCCACAGGGCCCCTGCCTTCCTTCTGCGACTACCTGGAACACTTGTCCTCCATTTTGACATGGCTACCACTTGTCCATTAACCTTCAGTATGAAAATCTCCTCTTCAGGAAATGCTTGCCTACTCAGCTAAGTAATTTTTAAGTGAAGCATCCTATATGCTTCTCCAAAGTTCTCATAATAAGTAGTAGTTACTTCAAAGAGCTTTGAATCATTGTATTTGTCAGCTTTTCCATTGCTTATAGCAGTATACAACAGATTTCTTTGTGCTAAGATACAACATCCACTCCCATAACTTAAAAGAGGATTCAGTTTGGCTCATGTTCTTAGGAAATTCAGTCCTTGGTAGGCTGGCGCCAAGGCAGGATGTCGTAGCAGAAGGATGTGACAGAGAAGAAAGGACCAGCAAGCAGATAGAAACTCTTTGGCCATGGTTCCCTGATGTGCCCAGGAAAACCTAGATATGTCCTCCACCAATCCCCTGTGCAGAACCCAAAGCAAGTCATTGACACAATCAAATGTAACCATCATATCACCTGACATATAGAATGTAGCCCATGGTGCATAATGCCAATTTTGTCATAAAGGCACATTACTGAGTGCATAACACCCACATTTATTCTTCAGAATATTTCTATTAATGAATTACTAATTTTAATTTTATGAGTTTTATTATATTAAACAATGAGTGCTATCCAGGTGTGGTGGTACATGCCTGTAATCTCAGCACTCAGGAGGCTGAGGCAGGAGGATCCTTGTGAGTTCAAGTCCAGCCTGGGCTACAAAGTGAGCTCAAGGCCAGCCTGAACTGCATAGTGAGACCCTGTCTCAAAAAGAAAGACAAAAAAAAATGAGTGCTTAACAGGAAAAAATAAAGTAGTACATTTTTAATATTTATTGAATGTTTATAAAGCATCAAAAATTTTCAACATTAACATTTCAATATTTTGGTGTACAAAGTCTAAAAAGGAGCAACAGAAGCAAATTCCTATATGAACTACATGAAAATACCAACAGCACTCTACAAAACAATCTTTACTTCCATTATCACACCTAGGGCAGTGTGCACACATGACAACAACACGCTCCATAGCGCTTGGCGCTTACACGGACGGCACAGGTGTTTCATTTTCCTGGCCTTTCTGGAGGACATACTCAGCATCTTGCTGGTTGTGTCAGAAGTTCTTACTATATTATGCAAATAAAGTACTAAATTCTTAACATGTACTGCACATTTCAAATGAATATCAGCGTTTTCACATCAGCCACATACTTGCTCACAAAACCCAAGAGATAACATCAGGAATAATAACCTATGCAAACCACAAGGAAAATATCAGCAGAACTCTATGACAGAAATAACCTTTACTTCAACTTTCACACCCAAGGCAGTCTTCACACATGAAAATTGCGTGTTCCATATTCATGTACTGCTTACACTCATAGCACATACATTTTGGGTTTTTTGTCCTTTCTTGTGGAGCACAGCAGACATGTCTTTGGTCTTCCTGCTGTCACAGTAGGTCTTTGGGGTGCTGCACCTTCCTGCTCACCTATCAGCTCACCATTGTGCTCTACAATTTTTTTGCATAGCTCCCTGGGCAGAAATATTTTATTTTTCCTCTGCTATAAATGATCTCTTGTGAGTTCCAGTCCCAGCCCTCTAAGAAAAATTCTCTGTGGTATTTTGTACTTATATTCTTGGTAAACTGTCAAACTATGCCATAGACATGGTATAGTGTTGCCATTTGTCATGCCAAGGGGGTAAACACTGAGATTGCTTCCTATGTCCCCCAGGTGCCACTACTGAGACAGACAGACAGCCACTATTACGCTAAGGTACAAGTTTACAGTGGAGAAGTATGGGATGGGTTGTTGTAACCCAGTGTTATGTCCTATGGGTTTTATTTTGGCTCACAGTTTCAGAATTTTCCATGCAAAATCGGAGCGCTCCAAGGTAGAAATATCATAGCAGAAGAGCATGATGGGGGAAAAGCTGGTCTCCTGGAGGCGGCCAGGAAGCAGACACCGCAAGAAAAGGTCAGAGGGAGGGGAAGGGGTAAGGACAGGATGTACCCTTCAGAGCAAGCCCTCACGTGACCCATTTCCTCCAATGGGCTGCTGGAGTTAGGGAATAGATTATTTTGAAAGGGAATAGATTTAATATAGGACACGTAACTTATAGGATTATCTTATAATGTGCACCCAAGAGTCAAATGCAGAGGAGTGAAAGAGATTTGTCCGCACACTAGACTCAGAATTCAGCCAAGGGCCTGAATCCCACAGCAATGTCCTATGCCAGACCAACCAAAGGCTTGTATCCCATGGTAATGTCCTCCATGGGTACAGCCAGAGACCTAGAGCCCACAGTAACATCTCATGCAAGTTTGTGTCAAGGATCTGCCCTGGGAAGGCGCAAAGGTCGGTGGTGAAGCTAGAAGATCTGCACAGGCAGAGCAAAGCATCTGTGCCTCAGGCTGAGGGGCCTGAGAACTGAAGCCCTCCCGAAGGGAGACAGCCACCAAAGCTCCTTGGAAGAAAGAACACTGACAAGCTGCTTTCTCAGGAGACTCAGCAGCACACAATTTTCCCCTCCTGTCCTCCGTTTATGCTGTTGGCAACAATCATTGAGTGGGTCTTCCATGCCTGGAGCCACGCTGCCTCAGTTCAGCTGGGTGGGCCCATTCAGAGTGACCATTAGTTAACCCGCCCAGTGGACCCTACCCTCTAACAGCCCATACCGGTCTGGACTCGTGAGTGGTTTTATCCATTGGTGAGGTTGGCACCCTCTCCTTCTGATAGCTCTACTTAGGAGCATAAGACTTTGGGGTGTATTTCAGATATAAGCCAGGTCACCGGCTTGATTCTTTCAGTCTCTCTCAGTGGAATAAAGCCTCCATGAAGACAGCTACCTTTTCTGTCTGATGTTTTCTATGTCTAGGGCCCGACTTAAGTATTGCAGATGGTAAGGCTATCCTTTCGGGGATCATTTCTACAGTGTGGTAAATATGGCAGATGCATGGAAGCGGTGGATGACTGTTGAATCGTGGTTTCCTTGAGTCATTGAGAGAGTTAGGATTTGAGGAGATTTGTGAAATTCCCTAAGGGAAGCAAACAGTGCACTCAAGATAAGTAGGATAGGGCTAGGGATATGGCTCAGCGGCACAGCGCCTGGCAAGCTTAAGGTCCTGAGTTCAATTCCCTGTACCTGCCCAAAAAACAAAACAAAAAAAAAAAGATAAGTCGGATACTGGGGTTCTTGGTAACCACAGGCCACAGAGTCCTGCCCTTCCAAGGACGCCGCAGGCCTTGGGCAGTAAGGGATTCTTCGAACTTCATTTCCTTCCTTCCTCCTCTCCTCCTCCCCTCCTCCAGCTCGCCTCTCCTCCCCTCCCCCTCCTCCTGCCCCTTCTCCTACCCTTCCTCTTTCTCCTTCTCCTCTCTCTCTCTCTCTTTCTTTCTTTCTTTCAGTTTTGTTTTCTTTCCTGCACACAGAGTGCTGAACTACATTTCCAACCCTTATTTCTAAGCCAGTGTCTTGCTAAACCGCCCAGTCTGACCTTAAATTTGTAACCCTCCTGCTTCAGCCTCCCAAGTAACTGAGATTATAGATGTGTGCCACCATGCCCAGCTAATTTTTATACATTATAAATGCATATATTACTACATTAGTAATCTTCATTAAAAAATAAAAAAGAAGTTAATCTCAATTTTGTTTTGGTTTTTTGATGCAAGGTTTTACTGTAGCAGCAAAACAAATATTATTTACTGGTAAGTACATGGTTTCAACTAAAATAATCACTTCAACAGAGAAAATACTCAGGTAAGAAGAATACATGCTTGTTAATCATCAGAAAACTGATGGCCATTCAGACTACCATACAGAAGTCCAAAGTCACTCAGAGAACAAATCTTAAAGAAGGTTCCTCCTCATTAATTCATGTGGAATAGATCTAGAGTGCCCGGAACCTGTAGTATTTTGTAGATTATCAGCTTCTAACCCAACATGACCCCTTGACATTTTGAATACCATAAAAAGTGTTGCCAAAGCTTTTCGGTAAAGACAACATCTGAACTTTGAATGGCTCCTCTGGTGGTCCAGAGAGTATCATAACACCAGCAGGGTGTTGAGAAGCACAGTACTCCACAGCCATCCTCAACAGCATCACCAGCAAGGTGAAGTGCTTCCCCCAGAACACCACACAGCGTGCTTCCGGGGAGCCTCTTCCACCACTGGCCACACCCCAGTCCAGGTGTACAGGAGTTGCAGGGATTCCAAAAAAAAAAATATTTAAGCATGTCTCAAAGCGTATGTAGGCTTCAGGACTCTTGTGCCCTGCAGAAGACCTCCTGCATTTTTCTATTTCTTCTAAGGTAAATATTTACATTTTTCAAAAACAATTGTCAGGGCCAGGGATATAGCTCAGTGGCACAGCATCTGCCTGGCAAGCATGAGGTTGTGAGTTTGACTCCTGGTACCAAAAAAACGACCTTAACAAAAACAATTGTCTGTGTTTTCAAATTCACTGGTAAGAACAGCTGGTTAAATGCTGTGGTTTCCAGAACTTGTAGTTATGGCCCTATTCTTGTCTTGGCATTCTCATTATATTTTCCTCAGTTTTATTGAGGATATACTGCTGAGGATATATTTGCTGTCTCAAAGAATAGGTTTGAGACTGTAAATATTACTGTATGATTAAATATTATGTATGGTTTTTTTTGTTTTCTCTGTTCATTTCTCCTCTGTTGTTACCAACTTACTTTCTCAGTGGGTTTGCCATTTCATTTCACAATATTTTAAATCATAAAATAATTTATTAAAAATAATTTTGTTCATAAGTAAACAAACAAAGGGCAAATTTCCCCAAATACTGTAACTATGTCCTCTGAACTTCAAAGTGCAGGGTGGTGTTCTTCAGTCTAGAGGTTTTATCATTTTCCTTGCAGTTATTCTAACCCACAAATTATTTGGGAGGGTTTGAGATTTTTTTAACTATCATTTTGTTATTACTTTCTGAATTTCCTCCATTATGGCTAAAGAACCTCATCCATGTGATATTAATTTTTTGAAACTTGTTGGCTCACTCTTTTACCCTAAGACTTTTTATAAATATTCTGTCAGTGCTTTAAGAGTGTGTATTTTCATATATTAATCAAATGGTTGTTTGTGTATGATAAACTGTAAATTTAGCAACCTAAATATTGTTTATTTTCATTAACTCTTATTTTGTGTAGCTTATCTATCTGTTTTTGGTCAAGCTTTCTTAAATTGGACCATAAGGATGGGTTTTCTGTTTCTATCCGTAGTTCTCTTGCTTTGCTGTTTGCAGTTTCAATCTGTGTTGTCAGCTTTCTGCACATGTTCATAATTACTACGCTTTCTTGGCGACTGTGCTTTGCTTGGCGTTACGTAACTATGCTTCAACTCTGCAGTGAGGTCTTCCTCTTTCCGTCTTTCCATTGATGTTACAGTTTCTGTTTGCTAGCAGGATTCTCGTGTCCTCGATTTTGTAGCTTTCTTTTATAGGGTGTCTGTCAACAGTACATAGCTAGATTTTGCACAATCTTTTCCTGTTGTACTAGATAAGTTTAACATACTTACCTTATTTTGATTATCAGAACAGTATTATTTATGTCATATGGTCTTTTATATTTACTGTGGTTTTTACTTGCTTTTCTGTCACTTCTTTTCTTGTGTTGATCTCATAGTTATTTTTGTAAATCTAAAGGTACTGGCATGCCTTCCTTCATAATGAAATTATAACTCTATGCACACGAAGTTCCTTCCTCTCGTTGAAAGGCATTAATTAATATACAAATGCATTTACCTTCTAGGCATCCTATTTCCTCGCTCTAGATTTTTGTGGTGGTTTTAGAGCACAACTTCGTAAAAAGCTCTTTGATTGAGGGCTCAGAGTCGGAAGACCAGTTCAGTGTATCTAAACAATGTCTGTATTTTAAACTCAATATTGAATAAAACTTCAGCTGCACCTAAAGTGATATGTCTGCCAACAAAACTCCCAGGAACTATGCAAACAAGGCCTTTCTGAAGTGCAATCTCAACAGCACATCACAGCGTCCACTGCCCACAGCTCTGCGGTCCTGAGATAATTTGAGGAACATCACAGACTGAGTCATTAGACAGCTCGGTCCGGATTGTAATTACTCCACTGTTTGATCTTCCCTTAATTCCCAGGTAGACCACTTTTATAATAGTGAAGTTCTGATGGGATATAATAGATCTTTTTTAGCTTATCTTTACAACTGGGGAGATCCTCATTCCCATCTATACATAATAAATCTGACACAAGTTGCATAAAATATATGGAACAAATGCTGCTAGATCTTAGTAGCTAGTTTTTTAAACTTCATTCTGTTTACTGTGCTTTATCTCTGATATTCTCTCTTCCACTGAATAGGTAAATTTTTATTGTTCTGACTTTAAAGGTATACATTCTACCTTTTTTCTCATGAATAATCATTCTTTTACTTTGATAATTTTCTTAGTATTATGAATGCTCTACTTTCCCCTAAATTTTGACAAGTACTTTAACATAAATTTCTTCTGATCTCCTCCCACCCGACTCTTGCACCTAACTGTGATGACACATGCCATCTAGACTTTATATGCCTATTGTTAAGAGTTGTTCAACCTTTTTAAAAGTTTAGTTTTGTTAGTAAAAGTATATTTTACTAAACTGCTTAATGACTCCTGTTATTCAAATACCTGTGTTAAATGAATGGGGAAGAATTGTGCTTTGTGTGTTTGAACTTAATAAAGACTAATTTACTTGCAAGTTTACAAGAAAAAAATTCAGGTTCTGAGGTGCAAAATTAGTAATAGTCCATGAAAAACGTGGAGTACAATTAAATAGGCACACCACATTCCAGGGAAAATTAATGAAATTAAACCACCAACAGAGTAGGAAAATTTCGTTAACAGAGAAAATAGTGAAAAATTTCTATATCCTTCCTGGCAGGAAGTTTGGTTTCCTACGAAATAACAAAATCTAGTCTTGCCTCAAATTGTTCTTGTGCAACGCCAATGACAGAAGAAAAGGAAACAAGTTAGGAAAGGGAAAGCTGGAGACTTCGAAGTGGAATAACCTGGTAAAGTGCTGCTGCTTTGCTTGGGTAATTGACATATTATCTCAGGAAAGTAAGAATTTAGAATATGTCCGTCCTGGAGAGAAAGTAACCAAAATTTACAACGGGGTACAAAAGACTTGGTTGAAAATATAAAAAATTGTTTAAAGACAATTTAAGTAATTGTTGCAAATAGTTACAAAATCAAATATGCAGAGTTAGAATAACTCAGAATGTGCATAACAATTGTAACTTAGGAGGTATAACTTCGACTCCAGATTATAGCAACAAATTGTCTAATTGGATGTAGATGGCAGAGAAAAACCTGTGAGCGTGGAACTGGCTCTTCCCTCCTGAGATGAAATTTAAGGCAAGTCCCATGGGAGGGTAGGCGGCTGTGTGGGTTAGATTTGGCCAGAAGATACGGTCCTGAATCTGCCGACAGCTCATCCTCTTCCCTGTTTCCCTGCCCAGATCCCACGAATGCCCAAGAGGCAGCCTGATCCCTACATGCTGGCCGCACAGGCACGGAGAAAGGCGGTCTGGGTTTTACCCTGTGCACTGGTTCTGGGATGCAAATGAGCCCCGTCCTCACTGCGCCCCTCCGGCGGTTTTCAGGAATTCACACCCACAGGCAGCATGAGCTGACGCAGCCATGAAGACAGGTAGAGGATGCACAAGTGCAAAGTCTGAAAGTGACACATCCTTTCCACACTTCCAGCCAAACGAGAGGTGAGAAAGAGTTTTAAAATCAATTTATACAATTATTCTTTATTAGTAAAGGTGAAAGAGGAATGCAAATACTAACTAAACAAAAATAAAAGTATTAAATTAGTAAATTACAAATCATACCCTCCAGGCCTGGGGATATAGTTTAGTCGAATAAGCGCCTGCCTGGCAAATGCAAGGTCCTGAGTTTGATCCCCAGTACTGCAAAAAAAACCCACCAAATTATACCCTCCAAAATCATCTGTCTTCTGTATATTTTTTTAAACATTTATCATATTCTCATAATTTACATCTTTAATTTAATTTCCGTCATTCCCTACTCGGGTGTAAGCTCCACGAAGGCAGGGATTTTGTCTATTTTGCTGTATCCCTGGCACCTGAAACAGCAGTGAATAACATTGTTGAATAATTAATAATTCCATTGGAAGACAAATTCATAAACCTAATTGTTTTACTAATTTTTAAAAGAAAATAAATAATCCAACATAACATGAAAGACATTAATGGCAATAAAGCAAAATCTTAGTAAAGTGGAGAAAATTAGTGAAGATAAACAAAAATTAATGAATTTTTAAATAAACTTTCATAATACATAAAGAACTTCTTGATAAAAATACAATGTGTGAACCTCTAGTAAATCTAATCAAGGAAACCGGGAAATTCCCCAAAAAAGAAGAAAAAAAGCTATCATAAAACTTAGAAAAAATGGTAGTACACTATTTACGATCCCATCCCCATAGATTTTAGTCTTACATGGACAATTTTATGTGAAAATATAAATTAATATAATTTACTTATGAAAGTCAACAAAATCTGAATAGATCAAGAGTCATCAATTACCAAGAAATGCAAGGTTATCAAAGCATGGTCTTAAAAAATAAAAGGCTTTAGAAGGATTTTTTGATCCATTCATATAAATTTTCAAAGAAAAATAAATCTCTATGCTATGGAAATCATTAAGACACAGCAAAACATGAAATTGGTGTTGAATTTTTAAAAGTGCACTTTCATGGCTGCTCCGCAGTGGGCCCCGCAGCTGCTCCGCTGTGGGCCCCGTGGCTGCTCCGCTGTGGGCCCCGCGGCTGCTCCGCAGTGGGCCCCGTGGCTGCTCCACTGTGGGCCCCGCGGCTGCTCCGCAGTGGGCCCTGCTGAGGGCACCTCACAGACTGGACCCGCCCTCACCCATAGCACGGCGACAGGGTGGAGCCAGGTGGTCCACTGTGAGCATATATGCTTTTCCACCTCCAACCATGGCAGTTTGTATACACTCATGTATGTTATAGTATAGTCTGAGGCAGCTATATCTCTTCCCAAGGCGAGAGTCCAGGGGTATAGATAAACCCAGGAGTACAGTTATTATCACAGGGAAGATGACTGATTGAGTGGTAGGGCAACGGAGATGAGGGAGGAGAAAAACTGAATGATCAAATGGGCCATCATCTGTGTAACTGAGTAACAAAGGTGAAGG
>PVLD010019529.1:0-36194 GCA_004027595.1 Dinomys branickii
AAATTGTATGATTTAATAGGACAGAAATTCTATTGTCTTGATGGAGACCACTATGAAGCAGCCCTGAGCAGGACTTAAATTAACCAATTGATTCCTTATGCTTGTGTATGAATCTGTCCAAAGCCTAGGCCACTTGTCTGGAAGTAGGCAATGGACTCATGGTAAGTGAACCTGTGTGAGTCACTAATCCCTACTAAAACTTGTAAAGGTGGATGAAGCCGGAAACCCTCAAAGGGTAAAATAAGATCATAGCCAAGGACACCTGGATCTGATCTCAACTAGATAAAGACTATGGCCTTGGGCATCTCACTTCTGGGTAAATTAACTTAATCCTTATTAAAGATTAACTTTATACCTTACTTGGAGGAGTCCTTGAGTAATTCATCTCTTCTTGAATATTCCCCTCCCTTCTTCTGATAGTCAAATAAATACAGGAAACCCAGAGAAGGTTTTAGTCTTAGATCGAAAAGAATTGCAAATTTTGTGAGAGGGCTTTGATCCTCCTGGAACCCTGAAATCATTTCATTTGCTTTTTATCTAGCATTCACCGTATGCTTATTCTGGAGATTATGGACCTGATCAGCCCACCATAACTGAAAGATATTATTAACCCGGTATTGTCCATCCAGAATCTGGAAGTCCCAAATCAAGTTGTTGAAAGAGCCATGAATCCCTCATTTCCTCCTTCAGCTTCTGTAGCCTCATGTGTTCCTTGACTTGTAACCAAATTACATCAATCAATGCTGAAGTCTTCACATGACATTAATCCCATGTGTCTGTATTCTATAGCATTTTCCTCTGTGTGTGTGTGTGTGTTTGTGTGTGTGTGTGTGTTGGGTGTACTGAACCCAAGCCCTTTGCACAAAGCTACATCCTCATCTTATTTATTTTTTATTTTGAGGCAGGCTCTTAATAATTTGCTCAGGCCAGGCTCAAACTTGTGATCCTCCTACCTCAGCCTCCCAGTGTGCTGGGAATACAGGCATGTGCCACCACTCTTAGATAATTTTCCCCTTCTCATAAGGACACAGGAATACTGAATTGGACCTACCTTGAAGATTATATATTAATTTAAAAATATCTGCACTGACGCAATTTCCAAATAAGGTCACATTCTTGGATACTAGAGTAGAAGTCAGACATGTATTTTAAGCGGACACAAGTTAGCCCATAACAGGATCTCTTGATACATTTCAGTAGGCAAATATTTTAGAACAAAATCTAACCTTTTATACTCGTCCATGGTATAGAATGAGGCAAAAAAAAAAAAAATAAGCTATTTACCCGTAGGGGCAGGTTTACATTTTGCCATTTATGTTAGTAATTGTCGGGGAAATAAAGCTTTTGTATAGCAAACTCTTTTCTCATCCTTCACATAAAGAAAAAGACTGTTCTGTAGTTATCTCTTCTTTGATCTAAGGAGTTCTTTGGTCTCTGTGATACTACATTTTTGTGTTG
Organism: Dinomys branickii; assembly: GCA_004027595.1. NCBI lineage: Eukaryota > Metazoa > Chordata > Mammalia > Rodentia > Dinomyidae > Dinomys > Dinomys branickii. The sequence goes on from PVLD010019529.1 coordinate 1,459, forward strand.
TCAGTTGGTAGCTTTCCAAACTCAACATGGAGCTTCTTCACTTTAGAAACCAAGATCCTTATACAAATAATTGGAAATTTCACTGGGAATCAGAATCTGTGTTCACCAGGGCTCACTTGTGGGGTATCAGTTAAGTTTTTCTTCATAGCAATCAATAGGAACCAACTGTGGGTAATGTTAAGAGGGTAAGGAAAAAGAAAAATACCATGTGCATGTGTTTGCTAGAGCTGCTGTAACAAAATGTATTTACTGTCAATCACTCCTGGAGGCTAGCTAAGATCCAGATGTAGTAGGTACAATTGGCTCCTTCTGAGGGTTGTGAGAAGGAATCTGTTCACACCTGTTTTCTGGTGCTTTGCTGGGAAGCTTTGGCATCCCTTAACTTACAGATTCATCACCGCAATCTCTGCCTCAACGTTCACCTGCCACTCTCCCTCTGTTACATCTATCTTTGGGTCTGTATTTCCCATTCTTGTAAAGATACAAGTCATATTGGAATAAATACCAATATTATAAAACCTTATTTCAACATAGTTACCTCTGTAAAGACACTATCTCCAAACAAAGTAACTAACAGAGGGTTAGAGATCCAAAATATCTTTTTTGGAAGGAGAACACAATTCAACCCATGACAATGAGATACCATGTACCATGTGCATGAAGTTAAAGTAGGGTCTGATTTGTGAAGGTAAGGAAACGAAAATGTCTTAGTGCTGGAAACCGTGTGCCTTCTAGAACTTTCCCATAGATATGCTCCAGCCCAGACGTTGACTATTACCATGTACCTGTGTCTTGAATTTTGATACTATAAATTTATCATTCCAGTTCAGTTCAGGTTCCTGCATCAGGTCAGTCATCTCTGGCTAGAAGATAGTACAAGGCAGAATGCCCCTGTATTAGGGTATGTATGTATGTGTGTGTGTGTGTGCACACACGCTCACATCTGTAAAATCTGTGACCTCTCCCAATGTGAATGGAAGCACTGTGACACGGTGAGCTAACGCAGCTCCTTTTCCTCTTTCCCTACCCTCACCCAGTCTCTGGAAAAGTGAAGTAGTTCCTGCTCCCTGATGAATGGCTTCCTTTGATTCAGCAGATATCAACTGACTTCACAGGGTCTGCCCCACCCTGTGCTGGAGGCATGCCAGACAATCACTGGGTGCCTACTGGCTTCCTTAAGACAGAGGTGAGCAAGGACTTCTCATTTCCTTCCATGCTCAGGACTCCGCTGGCCTTCAGATGCTGACAACATCCTCCAAAAGGACTGATTTCATATCCTCAGGCCAGACCTCTGCCCAGAGTCAGTCCCGATAGCCATTGCTGTTTGTATAGGCGCCCAACAGTTTCCTCAGCTCCACCACTGCCGGGCTCCTGAGTGCTTCCCTGGACAGCCCATGTTTGGCTCAAGAGGAGAAAGGCCCAGGGAACTCCAGAAAAAGATCCTGAATCCCTGATGCGTGCTTTCTCTGTTGTGCAGGCTGTCTTCACGGTGGGAATCTGGGTGAATATTTAAGGTCATAAATCTGGGCAGGCCGAGCTGTGGTATGCCCATGGCTGCTGCGGGCTTAGTGTTTCTCTGTAAGAGCTCTGTTTCCTTCCCAGAAGCTGCAGAGGTGCCACAAAGAGATGAGGCCAGTAAACCGCTGCTTCAGTCTGTCTGTCATCCTTCCTTACTGCCGGTTTGAGAAGACTCCCAGCAGGGTCACAGTCTCGACACACGTCGCTTGGCTGTATGCTTCACTCAAACGTTATTTTGGGTTGGGGCTGAATTACATGTCTAATTACAGCATATTTTCTTGAAAGGAATTTTGACAATGATAAATGCACGGACATTTTTCCCTTCCTCAGACAACATGACTTCTTGCCTATTGCTCAGGGTTTCCTTTGAAGGAGCAGACATTTATAAACAAGGATTTCTAGGATCTGTCTGTGAAGAACATGGGCCTGGGTTCAAATGCCACCTGTGCCAGTTCGGCAGCATGTGGATCTGGGCAATTTCCTTACTTCTGCTAGCCTCAGCTTCTCATCTGGGAAAGGAGGTTTTAAGTTCCTGCCTTCATGGTACTGTTGTGTTTACTGAGGCCGTGCTCGGGAAGGGATGAACATAGCTTCTGGCCAACAGTAAGCGCTGCATGAGTGCTGGCTAGCGGCCGTGCAGGTGAAGTTACCTCCTGGCTGTGTGATGGCCCTTGTGTGAGTTTAGATCACCATAATACAGGAAATGGTGCTGTCAACAAAGCAGAGATAAAAAGGGTTTTTTTCCTTCTGCAGACCCTAGAACATAAAAACAGTGGTTAACGTCTATTAATTATTTATTATGCACTTGGCAGCCGGCTAAATGTTTTCTGTGGATTCTAATTTTCATGCCAACTCTGTGAACTTCTGTTGTATATCTGTCTTACAAATCAGGAATCCTGGAGCACCAGATATAACCCATAGACTCCCGCAGACCTCCTGTCCATCACCCTCCACCTCTCTGTGTCACACGGTACCAAGCTTAATTGCTCATGTCAACCTGGGTCCCTTGTCTTCCTGTGTCAGGCTAGGTTCTCTATGTAAATCACATGTACTTGGCAGAGCACTGATGGCACAATTAATCTAGTTAATCTGAAGAGAGTGTAATAAAGCCACTGATGACAAAGGTGTACTGGGTAAACCGCAGGGTGTGGTTCAGCACCCTGGACCTGGAAATGGCACGATGTCACGCCCAACACACGGCTCAGGGCTGAGATATGAGAGCAGTTACAAGGGCCAGGGCCAGAGAGAGCTCTGTGCAGAGGCCTCCTGGGTGAGGCGCGCTGCCGGTCTCAGAGCTCGCGGGAAGCTGGAGTCCCCTCTGGGATTCCTCGATCTCTGAGCCCTAGCTGCTGGCCCTCATTCTCTAAATGGAAAGCAGCAGACCAGGCTGTCCATGTGCTCTGCTCACAGACAGAGCAGAGCAGAGAAGGAGGGCGAATTAAGGCGGCCAGGCAAGCACACCCAGCGCATCTGCTCATGCGCAGTTGACCAGGAAGCGGCGCCTGGGTTAAGCGGTGAAGAACTGGGTATCACTTTCACTCCGCTGTGCCTAACCGCCCCTTTCTGGCCGTCTCTTTTTTGCTTCTATTATTTTTCCCTCAGAGACTGTGATCTCTAAATATTGTAGTGGGAAAACCGAAATGGCTCAGCATTTTAGTGTAATCCAGCCGCTCTTGGTGTGAGGATATTTCGTTGTGGAAAGGTCAAGATCAAAAAATATATTACTAAACGTCCCTTTATCCTTTATGTTCTCATGAAGAAAGGTTATTGCCAATATGACAATAAAGCTTTTATTGCTCTGGTTTTTATAACAAAAATAAGCATATTTTGTAATGAATTTTGGTTTATTAGATCAGCAATTGCCAACGTGGGGCTCCTGGGTCTTAGGACAACATGTTGTAGCAGTGTAGAATGGAGGTCTGTAAGCCTTTTAAAATTCTTCAGAAAACCTAATATAATCATACTTTTACAAGTGATATAACTTCACAGGCCAACAAAAACATCAAGATTCTTTGCTTTTGACTGAAAGGATATTAGCGCTATGTGGCGACCTTAGCAATTTTATTCTGATCAGAAGCTCTGATTGGCAGTTAGATGTGTCTTTGATTAATAAAAGATGGAGAGCAAATGAATTATTACTTAATCTCTGCAGTTTGCTAGATAAAGTCTTTGAAAACCCAGAGTCAATTGGGGGAAAATAATTAACTGGATGTTCAGTAGTGGAATAATAAGCACAGTACTGGTGTGGCGCCTCTCACATACCCAGGGAAGCCAAGACAGGCCTCCACATGCACCAAGACCTGAGAAAAAATCCAAGTCAATTATTCATTTTCAATAATAACAACAGTAATAATAATTGTGACGTAGCCAACTGCTGCAACATAGCCAGGCATGGTGCTGAAAGGCTCTCTTGGAATATATTACTTTGTTCTCCCAGCAGAACTAAGGAGATGCTCTGATCCTTGTCTTTGGTTGGTTCTTTCTGGAAGCAGACTCACCTACAAAGATTTATGTGCAAATGGTTTATTTAGGAGGTGAGATGAAGAAGCACTGGTTAGAAATGGAGAAGGCACTGAGGAAGGGAAAGAGGACAAGCTAGGGTGCATCACCTGCAAGTTGCTGCTGCGAGCAATGGAAATTCCATCTGTTTGGCACGTCTGGGGACAATGCAGATCACACCTCTCAACTGAACCCACTAACTGATGGGAAAATGGGTGTTGCTCCACCCGCTCCTGATTATAATAAGTTGAGAGCTATTTTCCAGGCCACTAATTCCCCAAAACTTCTGATTAGTCCTGGGTGGTGGTTGGGAGTATTCGACTCTGTTCCAATGGCCACAGAAAATGCTCAGGTACAAAGAACGGGGCTTGTGGAAAGAAGGCTCTAGTGCTATCGGAGGATGTAGCAGGTACCAGAAGCCTCTGCTGTGCTTCTGTCCCACAGGGGAGGAAGCCAGGACTTCAAGGGTTAAAACACATTGTACAAAGTCCCAGAGCATTTGTGATGCTGTGCTCTTCATGGAATTTTACTGCTGCCTGAAATGAAAGGCTACCAATGGACTGATGCCTGATAAACAAGTTCTTATTTTTGGAGTCATTTTCATATCAATTTTGTTGATACATGATTCATATACCATACAGTTCATTCATTTAAAATGTGAAATTTCATGGTTTGCAGTCTATTGGTGGAGTTGTACAGTCATCACCACAATCAATTTCAGAACAGTTTCATCACTCCCAAAGAAACCCCATATACATTAGTAGCCATAATCCATTTACCCATCCCCAGCCTCTGGCAACCTAAAAGGTCTTGCTGTGTCCCTGTAGATTTGCCTTTTATGGGCATTTGCCTACCAATGGAATCCTAGTTGTGTGATCCTTTATCTCTGTCTTCTTTGACTGAGTATAATGTTCTTAAAGTTCATCCCTGCTGTAGTTCATCCCTGGGGAAGTATCAGTACTGCATTCCTTTTTATTGTCAAATAATATTCTACTGCATGGATATACCACATTCGCTTATTCATTCATTAGTGGGTAGACATTTGAGTTATTTCCATTCTTTGGCTATTATGAATAACGTTACTATGAGAATGTGTTTGCAAGCCTTTGTGTTGATACATATTTTCACTTCTCTTGGGTATCTCCCTGGGAGTCAAATTGCTATTATGTGGTAATTCTATTTTTAACCTTTTGAGGTACTGCCAGATTCTTTTCCAAAGCAGTCCAGGACTTTATTGATGGTTTAATCTACTGCTCAATTAAGCAAGCTGCCTGCCACACACTGTTTGGCAAAGAAGAAAAATCACTATGATGCAATTGCAAACATGGGTTTCTAGAATTCTGAAAGCTTTCGGGATGTTGTCGGTGCCTTATCACTGTCGACTCAAATTGGTCCTGGCTCTCAGCACCTGCACTTCTTGCTTTTTACTTATAAATGATTAATGGTTTCCCTTGATCATTATCCATTTAGTTTATGATTATGCAGTGTCTGCTTAACCCCACTGAGTGTAGTGGTGCGTATTTTCATCAAGAGTGCTTTGGGCCTGCAGTTTCTAAATAGCTAGAATTTAAAGCATAGACTGGTGGCAGTTTATTAACATGCATGCGTTTTTGTTTTTGTTTGACACCTACTGTGAACCAGGCACAGTGTTGGGTGTTGTGAATGCAGCGTGGAGACAAAACAGACAATTCCATTTGAGAAAAATAAGCCTTGACAAGAGCAGCTCTGGAAGATGCACCATTTACTTGATGCTGGGATCCTCTTTGGAGCAAGTGCCACTGCAGCCCTATAATTCACGCTGAGTCTAAGGCAAGCTCTTTCTCAATCTGCTGTGTCATCAGTGAATCTGTTGTCTGGATGATTATAAGCCACACAAGAAGGAAATAGAAAACCTCTTCCTGAAAGGAACCTGTGATGTGAAAAGAAAGACTGCCTGAGGTGGGGCTGCCACCAGCATAATCAGAGAAAATCTGCTGCTGCGGAGCAGGGTGGTGGTGATGGAGGGATCCAGCTGACTCCCCCAGTATTCTGAGTTTGATTTAGTTTGGAAAACTGAAAAAAATTTGATGCTTCCATCGTTATGAGAGTGAGAAATCAAGGGTCTCTCAGGAAACATGCAAGAGTCAATGCCATCACTGTCATCCACTCATGGATGTAGTCTTTCTAACTCTGACTGCAGTACACATCTCTCTGAAGTCCCATTAGCACATCAGACTCTACAAGTGCAACGTTAAACTCAAAGTCTGTTTTCCCACCTCTACTCTCAACCTGATCCCAAACCTATTCTTCAGGCCGTCCTTTCTATTGTAGCAAGTCGGGGATGCCACTCATCTTGCTATTGTAAAACAGTCAGAACTGGGCTCCTTCTTCCAGCTCTCTTTACTCATTTGTCAGCTAGCCATCAAGTCTTAATGACTCTGTCTTCCATGTCTCTCCAAAACAGGTTTGTTTCTTGCCGTCCCTGTCTTCACCCTGTATCTCAGCCATAATCATCTCTGGCCTGCAAACTGTTTTCCTTAGCACCAGAGCCTTTACTCTAGAATGACCATTCCAAAAGGAAGCTGACAGATCATTCTGAAATTCAGAAGTACCATGCCACATCTGCTTAGAGCTGTTTCTGGACCCCCACTGTTCCCAGGTTCAAGTCCATTTTCTTTTACATAGTAGAGCACACCCTTTGTGAAAAAACCCCTGATCACTTTCTGTTTTTCTTTTCACCGCTCCTGTAATCAGAGGTTTGAAGTTGAGCAGAAACAGACCAAATCTCTTGCAAGCCTTGGAATGTACAAGGTTCTTTCTCTTTGGAGAGTCTGCTGAGGATGAGCCTTAAAAAGTACATTTTCAATATGGGATACAATTGGGATACACCACAGCAAAGATCTTATACGGAGATGTTACTCTCTCAGGCATAGTGCAGGCAAAGTGGTCCTGCTTGAAGTGGTGGCCTCACTGTGCCACTTAGGGACAGAGTGGAGGTAGGTGAAGAGGGATCTATATGAAAGGTAACTAGAGGCTGGGCCTTCAAGACCTGGTTTCTGCTTTTTTCCTTGCCAACATCAGATTGTTGTTCTCATGGCCCCAAATGGCTCATCACTGCATTGCACCCCAGTCATGGGGAAGCAAAGGGTGAGGCATATCTATTCCCCAAAAATATGCAATTGAGAAGTTACCACTTCTGCTTACCGCTACAGTTCTTACCACTACTGCTCATTTCTCATTGGTGGACAGTGGTCACATGACTACAGTTAACTGCAAGGAAGATCCAAAGTATAGGTCTTTCATCAGAGGTCAAACACATTTTCTAGTATTTATTTTTCATGAAACTAACTGGGAGAAATTAGTTAATTTTCCTTCTAGTCATGTACAATCTTGGTGGAATGGAGGGCATGGGGATCACATATCATTTTGTTAGCCAAACAAATTTCCAATCTAATAATGTCAGTTATTAGAACTTCAAGACATAGAAAGGTCACCAGGAGGCTGGCAGTCATATACTCCCTCGACACATGATAAAACTGAACTCAGAAAGGTCATGTCCTTCCCATATAACTAGTACATGGCACCTGCTACCTTCAGAATCTGCTTCCTGTGCCAAAGAAGTATGCATGGTGGTGTGCTATTGCCTTTAAGAACATCAACTTTAGACTCATGGGCTCTGGATGCATCATTGTGATGACATGATACAGGCTCTAATGTTTCTGGGCTTCCTTTTCTCACAAGGATGTTTTGTGCATTTAGTGGGTAATACTTGGGAACTGCCCAGGAAATGCTGGAGCACCTAATAAAAGATGGCTAGGGATTGTTGCTACAGTGAATATTTATTAAACTATTGGGTTAATAATATTACTTAGTTATCACTGTCTGATCAGATCCACAATCTCCAGAATAAGTGTATGGTGAAGGCTAAATAGAGGTGAATGAAATGATTTCAGGGCTTCAAGAGCATCAAAACCCTCTCACAGAACTCAAGATTCTCCCAGAGCTAAGACCAAGACCTTCTCTGGGTGGCCTGTATTTATTTGATTATCAAAAGAGGGGAGGGATACACTCAAGAAGAGTGGAATTACTGAAAGACTTCTCCAAGTAAGGTATTACATTAATTCTTAATAAGGATCAAATCCACCCAGGAGTGAGATGCCTGAGGCTACAGTCTTTATCTAGAGATCAGATACTGATCAGATACTGAGATCAGATCCAGATGTCCTTGGCTGTGATACTGTCTTATTCTCTGAGGCTTTTTGGCCTCACCCACCATTACAGGTTTTAGTAGGAATTAGTGACTCATAGAGGTTCACTTACTAAGTCTATTGCTTACTTCCAGACAAGTGGCCTAGGCTTTAGACAGATTCACAAGTAAACATAAAAACCCAGTTGGTTAATTTAAGTCCTACTTGGGGCTGCTTCACAGTGGCTTCCATCATTAAACTCTTTGGTCCTATTAATTATTACCACTTTTTGAGACCTGATCACTAAGAATGAGTATTCGTATCCTCGTGTGTACCTGTCTTTATAAGGCAAGGCAAAGGAAGTCCATTGGCAGAGTCCTCTTTACTTTCTCCTTCATCTCCTTGGCTAAAGATATTCACATTAAGGGACAGGGCAGGTGGATTAGCAGATCACAACTGTGCCCCATGCTCAGTAATCGCACAAGTTTGTGACTAAGACTTAGATTCTAGAAGGAGCTGCATCTAAGCTGGAATCCCACTTCTATACTGTCTGGCCTTGGAAATGATATTTTACCTCTCAGTACCAATCTATGTCTCTAAAAATTAGGATAAAACAATACTCCATCATGTGGCTGGAAGGAGTAGCTGAGGTGATTCACACAAAATTGCTTAAAACAATATCTGCTGTATTGTGCATGCTCAATCCATGTGAGCTGACTTTAAATTTCCTTGTTTCAGCAGAGGCCATAGCAATGGAGGGGAAGATGCCAAGAAGAGAAACTGAGAAGGTAGAATTAGAAGAACCTAGTGTTGCTCAGTGTCAGGGGTATGAGAGACAGAGAAATCTAGCAAAGTTTATAAGAAAATACAATGACTTAATGGAATGGTTCATCAGGAAGGAAAATGCATACAGAAGAACCGGAAGGGAGGGATTTAATGAGCACATTAGATGTGTTCATCTAACTTACTGGTCAGCTCACATGGTCAAGGGATTCGCATATGGAGATGCCAAACAGGTGTTGGATAGTTGGGTCTCAGCTCTAGGAAAGTCTAAGTCCCAAACATCCATTTAGGAGCCATTCAACTCAGTCATGTTACCAGCCACAGGTCACAGGTTCAGCTATCCTCAGGGGCCAGCAGCTGTCAGGCAGATGTCAGGAAGTAGAGATAGTTAACTTGGGGTCAACAGGGAGCGAGGGCTCTGCCTGGGGCCTCCAATGGTTTATCTGGGCCAGCAAGCACAGATAAGGAGTGTTCCACCCAAGGGCTGACTGTGACCTTCCACCTGGGAAGCTAACTACTGAAGTGGGTGCAATGGATGAAATCTACCCCAGGAACTGCCTAGTAAGGAAGGAGTTTAAGGTCACAGCAAAATGCACTTAGATTTATGTAGTGTTGCTGAAGTCTGCACTGTGCAGGATTTGGGTGAGTAGTGGGTTTCCCCCGACAGCACTCCTGCTCTGACAGTTGTACTCAGTACCTGACATTTCCTGTTCAGATACAAATAACTTTCACAGCAATGGCATGTGCAAAACAAGAAAATTTCCCCTATTATTTGGAATGCACCTTACCTTACAATTTATGTTTTATCTTTCTGGGTTGTCTTGATATTTTAAACTTGTTTTGCTCAAAAACACCACACACAGGAGAAAGCACTGAAGATGATGATATAATTGAGGATATTCAATCCACTGGGACCTGCGTGGCATTTTTGCGAGCACTGCGGGGTGGGGTGTGTTGTTTTGCTTCCTGTATTAATTTCCTGTTGTTGCTGTAACTATTTTCCACAAACTTAGTGTCTTCAAACAACCCACAGTGCCTGAACGAAGGCCTTTCTTTCTGAGTCTTTCAGGAAGAATCCATTTTCTCCCTCTTCCAGCGTCTAGAGGCTAACAGCCCACTTCTGCATCTTCAAAGCCAATAAGGTCGCATCTTTCTGACTTTCCTGTTTATGTCTCCTGCTGACTCTTCCGGCACTGCTCCTTTTTTAAGAACCATGTTGGTTATCGTGGGCTCACTTGGATTAGCCAGGCTAATCTCCCTATTTTAAGGTCAATTGATTAGCAAACTTGATCTCACCTGCCAAAGGTCATCTGCATTGCTACCAGTTCTTAGAAGTTAGGAATAAAGCAGATATGAACGTTTGTATCCAGGTGTTTTTCTGTATAATAACTTTTATTCTCTTGAAATGAATGTCCGCAAGTGCAAGCAAGGTTATATGGTAATTGCATTTTTGTTTTATTAAAAAAAATCTTGACGAACTATTTCATGTAGTGACCGTATCATTTCATGTTCTAATGGAGAGCCTGGAGCCCTGAAGTGATAAGATCCTATTTATATCTTAGAAACAGTGGCTAGCTCATGGGTCAAAAATACAAATGCAGAAGCTATAGATCAAAAGAGCGTCTGGGTCGGCCAGGGGACAGATGGGCGGGGAGGCATGCACGGGACGGCGAGGTCGTGGTGGTGAGGAGTGATCGGATCGGGGCATATATTGAAGATACAGTTGCCAGTTGCCATAGACTTAATTGCTTACCGAGGTTGGGAGTAGAAAAGGATTCAGGGAAGATGCCCATGATTTGGGCTTGAGCTGGACAGGGAGCGGTGGTCCCATTGTCCTGCAAATTGGTGAACACGGGAGGAGCAGACGGGAGGAAGAGGTGAGAGCCATATTCTATCCAAAGTGCCCGTCAGAGATCCACATGGGGGCCTTGAGGAAGTGGTGAAATAAGGAGGCTGGGGCCAGGGGAGAGGAGGCGAGCTGGAGACGGAGGGGACAAAGGTGGATGCCTATAACTGTGCTCAATGGAAAGACGGCACCGTGATCAACGACAAACCTCAGTCTGAGCCTCAAGAGCAACTGTTTCTCACCTTCTGTGTACATGACAAAAATTGTACCATAGGTTCCCGTGGTAACACAGTGCGTTTAGTAACCACAAGAATGTGCAACGCAGAAAGGCAGGGTGATGGAGACCAAAGCTTTCATCCAGCTTCATCCTGGTGACTCCTAGGGAACGGCTTTGAGGGCGCACAGCTCCAGGAGCAGTTCCCCTTGTGCGTGTCTGTAGCAAAATGTTCTCTCCCTTTTAAAAAATTGTCACTGCAAACAGATCCATTATGGTTTTTAATTATAGGAAGAATTGAATACAAATCATGTTTAGCACTCGTGTTTTCTACTGTACATTGTGATCTCCAGGATAAACGTGTAATACAACATATGGATAGTTTCTCTGTTGCCAAGACTTTCCATGTTGGATTCTACCTTGGCAGTGACTCCTGTGGGCTGCAGCTGAGGGGCAAAAGCAAATGTCACCACTCTGTCACTGTACCCATGTCTTTCATCTTCCTTGAACTGTCATCCTCACAGCACAGCTGAACCCGACTTAGGTGATGATCCCAGATCACCTACCATCTTTCTAACCAGGAAACTGAAGTCCAGAGATGAGATGTGACTTCCTACAGCCAGCTGATACATAGCCATGCAAAACCTCAAGGCCCCTGAATATAGTCCCCATTCTTTTTATCTAACGGCCTCCTCAGAGATAATCCTTGGGAAACAAAGAGTTGTTAACCTATGGTTCTGCAGAAACAGAATAAAAAGGAACCTTGTCTTGTTTTCTTTCTCTTTCTCTCTGTCTTTTCCCCCTCCCCCTCCCTTCGCCCCTCCCCCTCCAGCTGCCCCTCCCCCCTCCCCTTCCCCCTCTCTCCTCCTCCATTTCCCTCTCCCTCTCTCCCTCTTTCTCCCTATCCTTCTCCCTCTCCCTCTCTCCCTCTCTCCCTCTCTCTCTCGACTTATTCCCACTGGTTAAATCCTCCAAATAAGAGCTGAAGTGAGTTCCCTGCAGTTTAACAAACTCTAGATGCTCTTGTGGTCTAGAATGATTTACCATCTTTTGTCCCTGAAAAGTAGTAAGGAATTTAATTACTGTTTCCTGGGCCTTACCCAGACAGGTCTCAGAGTGGGCAATGACATCAATTATTTTTCACTCATGTTATCCCAGTGTGCCACCAGGGAGGAAAACAGCTGGTCATGGCACTGTGCCAATCAATCCCATCTTTGGTTCTCAATTAGGGATGTCCCCTGGGGACAAATGACAATATCTCAATGTCTAGAGATATTCTTGGTTGTCACAAGTGGGATGAAGACTGCTACTGGCATCTAGAGGGCAGAGAGGCCAGTAATGCTATTCAGCATTTGCCGTGCTGTGGACATCCCCCAAAATTATGAATGACCTGACCCCAGATGTCAATAGCACTGAGTAGAAACCCCAGCATAACAAAAGCCCTGGGAAGTGCTTTCTTTCTTAGGCATAAATTCTTGGTAAAATACTATTGATGGTAGGCGAAAAAGTAAAAATCCAAAAGACATCCACACTAGACCCCATGACCAGAGAATCTTAGTATATGTGGAAAAGTGGTATTTGCAGAGATAGCTAAGAATTTTTAATTCTGGTAATCTGGATTATCTGGGTGGATTCTAAATGCAATTATAGGTTTTCTTATGTTATGGCTTATATTTAGATGTTGGTCCCAAGCCTCCTATGCGTGCAGGTGAGGCTTTTAGACAATACTAGAATCATGACTGTGTGATACTGGATTAGTCCGATTGATTTAGCATAATTCTGGGTGTGAGTAATGGATTTACTGACAAGGGAAGATCCCCCATGGATGTGGGTGGCACAAACCAATAGGTGTGCATCCTGGATGGAATAAAAGGGAAAGAAAAAGGAAGTCTCACTGTCTCCTGCCTCCAGGCCACGAACTGTGTCTTTTCTGCCATGTTCCTCTCCCATGCCACCCTGACTTTGAGCCAGCCCAGTTCACCATAAACTAAAACCTTTACAAACAGTAAGCAAAATAAGCCTTCCTCCTTTAAGTTGTAGGTATTGGGTATTTTGTCCCAGCAATGAGAAAGCAATTATGACATTTTGAGAGTAACAGAAAAAAAAAAAACCACAGGGTGATTTGATCACAGAGTCAGTGATTGGAGTGATGAGGCCACAAGCCAAGGAATTCTGAGAGAAACTAGGAGCTGGAAAAGATAAGGAAGGACTCTCCCCTAGAGCCCTGCAAAACTTGATTCTGGACTGCTGGCCTCTAGAGCCACAGGGCAATAGATCTCTGTGGGCTTTCTGCTGCAAAGTTTGTGGTAATTTATGGTGGAGATATAAAACTGAAACAGATGTGAATATTAGTTTTCAAAGCAAACAACAGAAGTTGGGAGAAGTGTGATACCGGAAAGGGGACAGAATGTGCATAATTCCCATGAAAGGAAGAGGTCAGGAGCAGTGATATGGAAGATTTCCAGGAGAATCTGACAATAAGTCTGGCAAACCTTGAATACCCAGCCAATGAGACAATGCAAGATGACCAAGCAAGACCTATGGCCACTCTGCTCTGTCTGTGCCTCACTTCTGAAACCAGTTGTTAAACTAAAAAAAAAAAAATCCTAGGGTATATTTTAATACAGTGCTCTATGCTTTGCTTGCTATAAAATATAAGATATGTGAAGTACAAGCAACTTATAATTTTAACAATTATATTTACTAATGATCACTAGTGACCTGGAACACAGGACAAATATCTCTAAAAAGTTGGATCAGAAGAATGATAGATAAACCAAATTATAATTTAGGAAAACATTGAATTATTTTCACCATAAAACTTCCTTGATCTTTGTTCTTGTAGAGCAGTATGTATGATGAACCTGCAAATTGAAACATAAGTGGAAAGAAAATACAAACTAGAAAAAGGAAAGAAAGAGAGGAGGAGAGAAAGGCGTAGAGGGAGAGGAGAGGAAGGAATGAGAGAGTGAGGGAAGGAGAGAAGAGAGGACAAAACTCTACAGAGGTATAACAAGGTCTTAAATTCCAGCTGTCAGCTTAGGTATCAAAACCCAGGAAGCCTGCCTTGTGTGGAGCCAAGCCTGTGATACTGCAGGCTGCCCGCTAACAACTCCATGAGGCTGAGTCATCTCCTAGCTCTCTCCCCTCGGACTGGAGAGAACCTCATGCTTTATCCTTGCCCTCCAGCACTGTGCCCAGCAAACCTTAGAACGACTTCGGTCAACTCGTCCTACCCACCTACCACCAGCTTACCTCAAGTGACTCACCTCGTGTTTAATTACTAAGATAACCTCTCACTGTTCTATGTGCATCCCTTCTACTCCATTCCCCCACTGCGTTCCGCTGTTTTGAACAGGCATTAACTGTCTTCCTGTCTTTATTCCCAAAACAATACAGATAATAACTATTCACATAGCATTTACGTTATATTAGTCATCTAGGGCTGACTTCACGTATACTGGAATGTGTGTAAGTGATGCACATATTGCATCATTTTATACAAGGGACTTGAGCATTTACGGATTTTGGTATCCAAGGGAGCTCCTGGAAGTATCTGCTGCTGATATCAAAGGGCTGTGATAATAATAATCTCTCTGATGTATGTAGACCCTAGCTCTCTCTCTATTAGAACACACACGCCATGAAGACAGAGCTTGCACCAGACCCATATGGGGCCCACTGAGTCTTCACTTCCCCAACCCCCAAGACAACTCCCAGTGCACTAGAGTAAGATAAGTGCTCCGCACTTACAGTATCAAGAACCGCGTGGAGTACCCATCTCTCGTGGAGGCGGGAGTCCCGCTGGGAGCAGCATCCTGACTTCCGAAGCCCTGTAGTTGTGCTCCTACACGAATGACAGCCCACTGGAGAGCTGCAAGGAAGAACAGAGGCACCCAGCCGTCTGTGGCTTCTTTGTGGGAGTCCCGGGCTCTGTGTTCACACCAGGAACAGCCAGCCTTGGTGGAGCTGGGGGCTTTTGAGACCTCCTAAGTTACTGTGCGCACAGCACTCTGCCTCTCAGTTCGTACTGTATAATCCTCAAACACTGCAAAGGAAGCAGGCCAAAGACAGAAAGGAAGGAAGATTGCTAAGGTCTAATAAGTCCATATTGGACCCACTCTGTACTTATAAAACAATCTGAATGGTAGCACTCCATAAAAAGAAACATAAACCAATGTAATTTTCTTGGAGCCCCTTATCAAGTATTTTATTCTGTAATATAGCTACATTTATGGAATGGTTTTATCTTGAACGATCCCAAAGGCCTTACTAGGCAGAGGAGGAAAATATCAAGTACATGGCATCTCAACGCCTCACCGGCGTACCTAGTGATAAGGACTGGGGACTTGTGACAGCAGGTAGCCATCTTAAAAAGCAGATAGTGGCTTATCCCATTAAACCTGCAGGGAGAAGTACAGAAAGGGAGAGAGATGAGAATAACCCACATTGGTAAGAGCTGCACGGGTGTTCTGTATTAACAAAGGCCAAGGTTTTTTTCCCACCCACTGTGTGAATTTGAGTGGCTTCTGTCACTGGCACTCTCCCCACGTGAAGTAAGAGCACAGCACCTCACAACACTTCCGGTAGCGGGAGTGAGCAGACGTAGGTAAGGCTCCCAGGGGTTAATGGAGGCCAGGAGTGGCTGCTGTACTTTAAAAGCTTTGCATTTTAAAAAGAACCACAACACATACAGTTCACCCAGCGGTTAAAATATCATTTCCTGCCTAACTTTTACCTAATCTTTTTCTGCAAAAAGTGACTAATGTTGGCTTTTTCTTCTTTCTTTGGGTCCCGGTTAGGTCCCGGTGGCACCATTGGTCAGTGCTTCACTGGGGGTGCAGGGGGAGGGGCAGCTGGCAGGGAAAAGATTTCCTTCTGGGCTGTATTCCAAGAAAAGCACTCTGCTGGGAGTGGCACAGGGAAAGGGCCAGAGCAGATGATGTGGCTTCAGTAATCACCCTGTGCGGCCACTAAAAGCCCAACCCAGTGATTAGAAGTGAGTACAATGGGTGATCAATACATGCATGAATGCTTAAGTTTAAAAAAATTATTGCAGCAAAAGATACATTGCTATTAATCACCCTCAAAATATTCCCTCTTGCTTCACACACACGAATCCCGTTGCTCCGGCCCCTTTCTAAAACAGTTCTGGAAGTCCTCTTTTGTGAATGCCTTTTCATGACTGCTTTAATGTCTTGAATTGATTTAAATATTCCTGGTCATTTAAGTGAAATTAAAACATTACACTGTGTCTTCATATTCACTGGATTGGCCCCACATAACTTCTGGCCCTTCTCCAAAGTCCAAGTGACTATGAAAGGTAAATGTTTTGAATCCGGTTAGGACACTGAGGCAGCCTTGACAACACAGGTAAAGATACTCAGGAAAGGAGGCTTCCCGAGCTGCTTCACACAGTGGTAAGGACATGGCATAAATGTGTTTAAAGTGAAGGGGAAATAGGATTGATGGCAATATGCCTTTTACCATAATTATTTTTTAAGTTTAAATATTTGAAATGTTTTTTTGGATCACACCTCCTAAGAAGGAACTACCATCTCTTCCTGAATGTGCAGAGATCAACTCTCCCCCAGGGCCGTGCCCCTCACACCTCCTGTGCAGCGGCTCCTACTCGCACCCTGGCCTCTCCTCTCTTTCCATCCTAACTGGGCCCTGAAATGTTCACTTCTCTCCCCACATTACCCCCAAAGCCCTGGAAATGAGATCAGCAAAAAGAATGAGCTGGAGAACAGATGGAAGTTGCTCAGCTTTTACTTAATCTATATTCTTATTCATTGATCCATCTATGGAGTATAATTTTAAAAACAAAGTGGGAAACTAGTAGTACAGCAATCCAACGGAGATCAGTGCAAAAATAAAGCCTGATATTTCACAGGCATGAGGAAAGAAAGCCATGTTCACCAGTCAACCCCAGCAACTCAGAGCCTTAGTCAGCCGCTGGCACCTCTGTGGAGCTAGCTCAGGAGTGGGCAGCTCCAGGTCTGTGCTCTGCTCACAGGAACTGCCTTGCCTTTACCTCTGCCAGAGAAGCTGGGGCAACGTTTTCTACTTTACTACGGAGAAAACTAAGGCTCAAGGAGGCTGACTGACTCGCTCAGTGTCACCTAGCAAGTCCTTCTAGTCTGAAGCGGTTGAATCCAGATTAGTCCGTTATGGAGCCTTTATTCTGTGAGTCTTCTTTCCATGACAGAGCATTTATTTTTAACCGTTTGTTTTGAAATAAACCTATAGAAAAGTTGCAGAAGTAACACAATGATTTCCTTTATATCCTGCATCCAGATTTCCCAGATATTATCATTTCATTCTTTCACATAATAATTTCTCCCATCCTCAGCAATTTGAGAATAACTTACATAGTTTCTGCCTCTCTCTCCTGATTGTCAGTGGAGACTTCCTAAAACCAAGAATTTCTTTCTCTTATAAAACCACAGAACAATGATCAAATCAGAAAATTAATACTCTTGAGAGACAATCTTCTAATCTACAAAATTTACTTAAATTTAGCCAATTACTGCATTAGTGTTCTTTATACTAAAAGAAAGAAAAAGCAGTGTCGTGGCCCATGATCTAATGTTCTGTTTAAATCTCATGTCTCTGTAGCCTCTGTTGGCCTGGAAAAGTCCCTCATCCTCATTCTGTCCTCTGTGACCTTGACATATCTCAGGATTATAAACTTGTTAGTGTATAGACTGTCCTGTAATTGGTCTGACCTTTCCAGTGAATGGCTCTAGGGAATGCATTTATGGCAAAACAGAGGTAGCATTGTGTCCCTAGTGCTTTCCATCTGGCAGCAAATAGTGGCTTTATGCTGGTGACCTTAACTTGGCTTTTTTAGTGTTGTACTTAACAAGTTTCTCCTATATAAAGTCAATATTTTTATCGTCTATAACTATCTTATAAGGATATTTCCAAGTTACCCAAATATCTTGTTTCTTTTCACATTTTCACTCAATAGTTCTAACCCTCATTGATAACTTTTGCCCAAACCATTTTTACTGTCGTGGTGGCCAAATGTCAATTTTCTAATTATGTGATTTCTTCTCCATTGATTTGTTATCCAATTTTAAGGAAGTGCTTTACTTTTCCCCCTATTTATTAGTTTATTTTTATATCATAAAGTATGGCCTTATGGATTCTTATTTTATTCTGTGGAGTCTGTCACTACCATTACTTCATCTCATACTTTAGTTGTGCACAGTTTGGTCAATGGGGAGCCTACCATGAAGTTTTTATACCCAGGTGTCCTAACCCCCCAGGTTTTATTGTTTCTTGAAATCTGCCATGTTTTGGCTGTCTTGAATCTTTTATGTAAAGAATTTATTGTCTGAGCAGGACACACACCCAGTGCTCCAGTTCCTCTCTATTCTTGGTGACTGACTTTCAAAGCACAATTTCTAAACAGTTTATAAATGAGGTGAGGGGAGTGAAATGGCACTTCTCCCAGGACGCTGAACTGCTGGCCCTACCAACTGCTCAGAGGCACAGGGAGATGAACTTCCATCTTCCCTGAACAGTTTCTGCTGTCTCATTTCCAATACTTTTTAACACACTCCTTCCGTTAGCTTCGAAATATGGATTCCAGCTCTAAGATTCAGCTCTCCTCCTGTGAAGCTCTCCTCCCTCCCTAGGCAGAACTAATTATTTTCTTCTTGGCAGCTCTAGAAGCCCTTACTTTAGGCTTTTATTATAGCATCAGTCATATGGTCTTATAATTATTTTTGACACTCTGTTCCCCTCAATAGGCTGTGAGCTTTTCACAAGTGGGTTCTTATATATATCTGCAGGAAAGTAATAACAAACACTTTTATTGGTTTAAAATACACTTGAATACATATCCAGGTCTTTGTATAGACCAGAGGTCAGCAATCTAAACTATGAAGGGCCAGGCAGGCTTACTGGATGACCCCAGTCTCTCCAGCAACTACTTTGCCATTGTGCGGAGAAAGTCTTCTCGAGAAAAATATACAGAAATGGATGTGGCTGCGTTTCGATAAAATTTTATTTACATAAATAGGCATGTAACTGGGTTTTGTCCTAGGGCCATGGTCTGCCAATTCTGAAATCTCTCCCACTCTCAGGTCTTCTCATTGCCCAAATCACCTTCTGCAGGAAATCCATCATTTCCCCCGCCTAGCTCTTGCCTATCCTTAAGGCCTCAGCTTATACTTCACCTGTGTGGGAAGGAAGGAGGATTCACCAAACTGTACAAGAATAGATTAAGTTCTAGCACTGTGCTTCCCAAGGTGCCATCCCCCATCACTTGCCCGTCATATACTCTTCCCCATTAACTGTATTTTTCTTATTGTTTTAATGAAATTATTGCAATAACGGGTCATTTACTTCCTGTGTTTGGGGTCTCAGGGCTCAGTTCATGTCACGCACACTCTAAATATTTACTAGATGCACAAATGAATAGCAAAACTTCCATGGAGAATAACTTGCCAGGTTTGCACCAAACCCTGCCCCTCACCACCCCACGGCTTACTGGCGCGTCTTACTGGGAGGGCAGCAGACACGCTATGGGAGCAGCCCCTACCGAAGTCCTGAGGGGGTTGGTGTGGGGGTACCCAGCTCCCCTACTGCTCACTCTGAGGCTCTTTCTTTAAAGCGGCTTTGAGACATCACCAGTGGGGTTCAGTTTTCTTTTCCTGCACTGGCAACTCCTTTGGTAACAGCAGCCCTGCTGGCTATTTCCGTTACCTTACCTGAGGTCTTCTCGTCCGGATGCTCCTCCCTTCTCGCACATGAACAATATGCTTTTGGTTCTTGTTGTGTGACCCTGAGGAACAAACCACCACGTTCAGAATGGCCCTGTGAGGTTTGTCTCGTCACTTCATTCTTTGAAATTCAGAAACACGAGGTAGAGGGATTAAGGCCAATTAGCAGTCACATAAAAGAGCAGTGCCTAAGTCTCAGCCTTCTGACCCCCAGCCCTGAACATAACCCAGGCCACCATGTTACTCTGAACAGGAGTTCCTCTAGGGCATTGCTGGTGAACTTATGGCATGCATGTTATTTGTTTTTCTTTTAAGACAGATGATTTTAGTGTATAAGTTGTTTTTTTCTAAACTAAAACCTCAGTATTCAGGTTTAATTGCAGTGTTTGCACTTTGCAATAAGTAAGTGGGTTTGGGTTGCGGTTCTGGTTCTTGTGGGTCACCGTCATGGATCTAGGTTCCCTGAACACTTACATGGCTGAGTGCAGTTCTGATGTAAATCCACCTCCCCACCTCAACCCTCTTTAAAAGTGATTTGTTTTTAGTCATAACATAATGTTAAATAGAACAGTCTATTTAGGTAAGAATCAAATGTAAAAAAACACAAACCTGCAAAACTGGATTATTTCCCTTAACTTTCTGTGCCCCTCAGGTGCAGCCTCCTAATCCTATCCAAACAGGAAAGTTGCAAATTCCCATCCCACAGCAATTTTGTTTGCAGTGATTCCTCTGATCAGAGAGGCCAGCTTGGGGGAGGTGCTCTTCAGCTGTTGAAGGCATTAAGCCCCAGCCCAGAAAGTCTTGCTCTGCTGCCACTGACCATGAGTTTATGTGTCCTTCACAGAAAAATGCACAGATCTGGACAGAGATGCACAGATGGTATCTGAATAGAAGGAGATCTGTCCTGTTGTGAGGTGAGGCTGAACCCCAAAGCTGAAGCTCTGGGGCACCAATTAGGTACAGGGTAGGACCAGAGAATAAAACCATATGGGAAAATATGCCAACATCAGAGATGTCACAGAGAGATAGGACAGAGAGATGGTTTGGAAAGACCAAGGACACCATCCAGGGCCGAAAGCACATGTGAGAGCTGGACATGCTTTCCTTTTGTTTACTACATTTCTACAAAGGCTCTTGTTTTTCCAAGTTGCGCTACCCAGCTCCTACTGCAGTCTTTAGCAGAGTGGCACACTGGGCTCTCTCAGTCTCGCTAGCCATGGGGCCTGAGGAGGTTACCCACTTTCGTGTAACTGATTTTTTTCATGTGCAAAGTGAAATATTAATAGCACCTTCCCCATAGAGTTGCTCCAGAGAGAAAACGGGTAACTCCATTTGAACTGCCAAGGATAGCGCCTGTCACATGATAAGCATTCAATACATGTCAGCTATTTTTAATGTCATGGGTGGTAGTAGTCCAGAAACATCCATCGAAACTGGCACCATTCCATGAATCAATGCCACTTGAGTGTGATCGTTGCCAAGGCAAGCATCTGTCATGTCTTTAAAACCACTGAGGGAGAGCTTATCAAACTCTTTTCAGAAATTCGTGTAAAGTATCTACCACAGGCCTGTGTTTTTACCATTTGATGTCCTTGAAGGAAACCAGGTCACTCAGACACAACCTGATTTTAATGAACCCTTGCAGGCTTCTACAGATCACCATTTTATTTTCTTTATAAGTGCTCAGAACCATTGCTTTAATGATCAGTTCTGGAGTCTTGACCCAGAACAATGTCAACCTCATTATAGAATCTCAGAATTCTCTGCCACCTTTTGAAGTATTTGGGGATAACTTTTCTGATTCATGTTGCAGTGTTTCCACCATGCTTCCAGACTGAATTTATTTATAGTGAGTAGGTGCTGTCTTGCAATCTCTTTGCCCACCTTGAGATTTTTTTACTATCTTTCTGCTTTTTCATGCTAATGTTCATTTGCTTGGCATTTCATCTTGAGAGTTGAAGGCAGAGCAGAATATCAGGGGTTTAACTTCTTTATCCTTTACTCACCTGCACGAAGCAGGCTCTAAGATGTAACTTTCTATTTCAAACATAGCTTTAAAGCCCATTTGGGTGTCCTTAGAAACTTTCCTAAGTGTCAGCTCATGTGAGACACTTCACTCCAGATGTCCTGTTTCTGTACTGTTCTCTGTTTGGCTTAACACAACACACATTAGGCAGCTACTGTGAGGCAGGCACTGTGGCTTGCTTCAGAGATACACAGGCAAACAAGATGTAGCACTTGCTCTCAAAGGGCTTATAGTACAGTGAGAAATGCGAGCTGATCAGTACAAGACAGTGTGCTAAGACATTGTTTAAGATCCCCACCATCCACCTGTGCATTCTACCTGGAGCTGTGGAGGGCGAGGGATGGCTTCCCTAGGACTCAGCATTTGAACAAGACTTTTATTTTATTCAGATTCATTCTTCTTTCCTACCCCATTCCCTTCTTAAGTCCCATAGACTGCTATTAACAGAATTTGCAAAAAACTGTCTTCTTGAATACAGTATTCTTGCCAAATGCTAATGGTCATTTTGTGTATTTAGTTTTTAATTTGTTATAAAGGATCCTGTATTACATAGTTTATTCTATTCTTTGTGATCTTTCGCTAAGCGCTTTTTAAAAGACAAAGCCATGTCAGTGCATGAACATCTAGACTGTTATTCCTAACTGTTGCATAATATCCTGAACTGTGCAGTCTCCATGTCATTCTTTCTCCATTGTCTTAATGTGGAGCATCCACACAGCCACCAGGTAACTGCAGCACCATGCGTCATGACTCACTCAGAGATAGCTGTCAGGAGTACCTTGGGCACATATGCCCTCTAGGACTAGACTTTCTAGGTCATACACATAGGAGGCAGAGGTCCTATGCCTAGGCTTATTTGACCTCAGTGGTACCAGCTTGCTCTAAGGATGACTGTGCTAGTCTGTATCCCCTGTGGCCACGTAGGACGTTCTCATGTCACCACACTGCCAGCATCACTTGGTCCAGTCCAGCTTTCAGATTTCTGTCCGTCCAATGGGTGTAAGCATGAAAAGACTCAGAGTCTCCCAGACAAGGTGGGGCAATGAGATGATATAGTGTATTAGTAAACTTTTCTGTCACTCAGACATAGTACTCAACATTCATAATTTAATGAGGAAATATTTAATTTCACTCACGATTTCTGGTGACTCCATACATGACCAGCAGGCTCCAGGGTGAGAAACTCATAGTGGAACATGGTCCCATGACCCATCCCAACACACCCAGAAGTATGCTTTACTAATCTAAGTGTTTCTTAATGCAATAAAATTGACATCAGGATTAGTGATCACAATCCACCCCTTATCAACTTTACACCCCAAAACATCTCCTTAAGCTATAATAAATATCCAAACAAGGACAACAACAAACTAATGATTCTGCTTAACCTAATACAACTATCCTATGTACAACCAGAAATGCAATAATCCCTTCCTCAAAGTCTCAATTTTTCAAACGTCTGAGTCCAAGCCTCTTCTAAGACTCAAGGTAAACTTTCAGCTGGGAGTATCTGTTAAAATAAAACACAAATCACTCCAAGGCCAAAACGGAGGAAGAGGGGAACAGAAAATAATAGGATTAAAGCAAAACTGAAAACCAACAGGGCGTGCATTAAGTCATTCATCTCCCTATCGAGCATGCAGGGCACATGATGGTAAAGGGTGAGTTCCAAAGTGCCTGGGGAGCCCCGCCACTGTAGCCTCGGCGGCTGAAACTCACAGGGTTTCTCTCTCAGGATGACTCCACTCACTGCCTTCAGCTTTCCTGAAGCTGAATATAATGTTCCATATTCCTGGCATCTATGAACTCCTAGGGTCGTTGTTGTACCTTTGACTTCACTCCCACGACTTCACACACTGCCCTGTTAAGGGTTCCTTGCTTGTCCTCTGAACCCTCCCTTTGAAATCTGGATTTCAAACCAACCTTCCTGACCCACATTACATTCTGTATGCTTGTAAAACTAGCAGCACCAAAGTTAGCTCCCAGTTCAAGCAGTAGCCAGGCCCCTTTGGACCATGGCCACAGTAATTTCTGAGTTCTAAAACGACTGAGTATAGTGAAATGAATCCCAAGGAACCACTTGCCTATGAGGCCTTTTTGGGCAAGTGTTTCAGGAGCTCCTTTCTCAAATAGAAGATTGACACTTTTGCACCCTTGAGTCTCAATGATGTGGTCTTGCTGATTTCTAAGATTCCCTCAAGGTTTTTGTTTTCGTCTTCATGCAAAGTACTTGGTTCATTTTTAAGGATGCTTAACTTTTCAGCAACTACAACTTCTTAGATTCCGTCTTCACACACGGCTCCTTCTGAGAAAAAATTTGTTTTTCAAAATTTTCTGCTCTGCATTTTGAACCTGATCCTCATTATAGTAAATCTGGCTAAAAGCAGCCAGCACCACCCATGACACATTCTGAATGTTGAACTGTATTGACATTTCCTCCACCAGATGAATTAGTTCATCATCCTTAATCAAAGTCTCCTGCAAAGTCTCAGGACAACAGGAAGATATAGACAAGTTTTCTGCCAATGTATAATGCACATAGTCTCTCATCCAAATGCCAAATGAAGTCATTGTTCCACTAAAACCTCATTAGCCCGAATTTGTGTTCATTTTTCTATCAGCCTTCTGGTTTTCTGAGCTTTGATCAGAATCATACATCAGGATCTGCTTGGTGTCTTCCAAGACTACTCTAGCCAATATCTCCAAACCTTTCCAAATTCCTCCATCAAACCAGTTCCAAAGGCTCCTAAACTACATGGTTAGGTACAGTCACAGCAATAACTACACTTTTTTTTTTTTTTTTTTTTTTTTTGCGGTACTGGGGATCGAACTCAGGACCCTGAGCTTGCTAGGCAGGCGCTTATTCCACTGAGCTATATCCCCAGCCCCAATAACTGCACTTTGTGGTGGAAGGGTGTGGCAGAGCAGAGGAACAGTGACACAGAGGAAAGGGCAGGGGGCCCAGGCCGTACCTCCATGACACACCAAACAGCCTGCTCTACTAATATGCTGCTTCTTAGCCCATTGAAGTTGTGAAGTTGCCTTATCAAATTAGGGATCGCATATGGGGAGTGACCTTGATTTGCTGCAGCTGGACAGGCAGATCTGAGGGTGGTAGGGAGCAGGTGAGTCAGTAGGGTACCCACGATATGGCTCCTAGGAAAGCTGAAAGGAAGTAAGTGGAGACGAAACCAGCATCTTTTGTGGGGAGATAGGCTGCGTGAACTCTCTGGGAGAAAGAGTCCCCGATAGGAGGCAGGGGTGGATAGTCATCACAGTCAGAGCTGGGCGTCGGTCTCCATTCCACAGCTGTGATGTGACTCTGGGAAGACCGTTCACCGCTATGACCCTCACTGTGTACTGCTACTGGCTGCCTCATCGGACCATGTGCAGGTTATCTGAGACCATGAATATAAAATCCCTAATGCAGTGAATGATAAGTAGTTAGCATCCAATACATAGAAATGAGAATGATAATGTATATTTTTCATCTTGCTTATAATTATAATAATTACAGTTTCTTATATTCACATCAGAAAAGATAAATTTTGGTGTTTTCTTCCTAATGTATGGTATCCCTTGCTGACCTCGCTCTCCTGCTTGGGAAATAATGAATCACAAACTACTTTCATATATTTACACACAAATTATTTTATACATTAATTCAAAGTGAATCTCCTCCCCTTTGGCCTCACACATATAACCCATCCCTCAAAAATGCTAGTTTCCTTTTAGGACTGTTCACGGCATCATGCTGTCAGACATGACTTGCTCCCTACCATCCATTCTACATGCCATCTCCCCCCAGCACTTTTCAGGACTAAATAATGCAGGAGAGGAGAATAACGGGTTGGATAAACGGCAGGAAGCAGCACAGTAAGGATCTGTGTTTTGAGAGATGAAAGCCCCGTCAGAGGCCAGTAACAAAGTAAAGGAGATGTGTGAAGGCGTTGGTGAGGGAGATGAGAAAAGCACTTTTGGAGAAAAGGTTTGTTGAGAGTTGAAACACAGATGACTCAGGAGACAGTGGAAGAGTCTTCATGGAGTCCGGAAGGGCTGGCCAGCGGGGACCTGGCGTTTGAAGGCTAGAGCTCTGAACACGTGAACCAGCTCCCACTCCCTGAGGCCTCCGCAGCCACATTTGACTCACCAGACAGAGGGGGCTTTTTCTTCCTCTGGTGCTTGCTGGTTTCTGGTCACTTCTGTTAGAGAATAGAATCCCTTCAAATATAATTATGAGTTTGCTGGTCTGTTTCTTCACTGTGCCGTGTCCAGGACGTGTCTTAGACATTTCTGTAGTTACACCCACCCTAAACTAAGATGGTAATTATCAGCCGTGTGCCCTGTCCCTGAACTCAGAACATTCATTTTATGACTAGAAACTAAGACGGAAGGAGATTAGGAGACAAGAGACAGAGGGTGAAGATGGGACTGGCACTCAAGGTCTGACTTTTGAGTTTCTGTGATTCGCCAAGCCATGCACGATGCTGGGCACAGGGAATGCTGTCAGCAGCGAGAGTTTGGTGTGGGAAGAAATTACAGTGCCTGGATGCCACCTTGCCAGTGAAGGGGCAGCCCCATCCCTCAGGTCTGCCTGCACTGGTCCAGTTGCTAAGGGCAGAAGGGTGACTTGTTCTGAGAAGAAAGTGTGGGGCTCCTAGCAGTCCTTTGGTCTGGCTTTGCCACTTCTGTCCCTGGCAATCCTACCACCCAGAAGAGATGGTACCAAGAAGGGAAGATTAGAAGGTAGACATAGACGTATTTTCACAACCAATGTGCCACTTGAATATGCAAATAGTCTTCAAGGCTGTGCACCAAATTGGTTAGAAATTTTCTGATGAGACTGAGCTCCATCTTATATTTTTCTGGCCCTGGCCTCTCTGGGATTGCTAAATAAAAAACCCCAGCTCAGCTCAGTGGGCTTTGTGGGTGGTAGCACCAAAAGGAATTGGCTTGAGGCAACCAACTCCTAGCCCTAAGATGCTTGGTGAGGGCCAGGCTATCACGCAGAAGTATAATTGTCCTTTCACTGTGAGCATCAAGTCACACACGCAGACCAGTAAGGAGTGTGTGCCTTTTCCTGCTATGTTTTCTGAAAGAACAAACTGGCTAAAATTAGCAAAGAGGGCGAGGGATATAGCCCAGTAGCACAAGCGCCTTCCTGGCAAATGCAAGGTCCTGAGTTTGATTCTCAGTACCATAAATAAATAAATAACATAAAATAAAATAAAATAAGTGAGGAGAGGAGTGGTGCAGACCATGGATCCAAGAGGCTTCAGAGGAAGGGGACTT
Source organism: Dinomys branickii (assembly GCA_004027595.1). Lineage (NCBI taxonomy): Eukaryota > Metazoa > Chordata > Mammalia > Rodentia > Dinomyidae > Dinomys > Dinomys branickii. Next base: position 28,541 of record PVLD010019529.1, read on the forward strand.
CAGGAACTCTTGGAAGGCTTGCATTATTTGAGGTCAGTTCCTTGGGTCCTGCTTCACTCAGTCTCATCAGGAAATAGATGACACACACAACTGGACCCTTTATCCAGTACGTAAGAGAGGAATTTTTAATAAGATGTGTAGGTAAAGCAACAGGAAAACATAAGAGGTGGTGTTTCTGTCAAGGGGTAAGAGAAGTGAGCCCTCCCCAAACTCCTGGAGAGAGAAAGAGGCCTGGATCGAGAGGACCACCTGGCTGGTACTGTGATGCTGAACGGGTAGACACAGACAGTGTTCAGGGACCCAGCAGGGAGAGAGCAGAATGCAGACCCGAGCATCTTTCTTCTCTCTGCATTTTGTCTGTGGATCAAAGCCAGAGGGGCAAAGAGTGTGAATTCCACGGTATCCAGACCTGGAGGAGACAGCAGAAGGGGCCATGAGGAGTTATCTAGCATCACTTTTATTTGCCAAGTGCTAGACACAAGCTGGTGCATTGGTGATGACTAAGTAAAGCTCAGAATTATAAGTCTAGGATGACTAAATGATATATTTTTAAACTTGATTTTTGAGGACTTATTCCACAGTAATATGGTGCTGAACTGTGAACAAAACATTGTTTAATCCTCCCGACAATCTAGGACATGAGATCATGGTCTTCATGTTCTGTAGAAGAAGCCACTGAGGCTTAAATGTGTTGGGAAAACGTCCAGGTAACTACCTAGTACCAAGCCAGAGCTACCCAAACACCATAAAATGTGTCAGTTGGGTGCCTTTGCCTCAGTGAACCTTCTTGCCTTCTTTGATCTTCATCTGCCAATATTCAGGACTTCATAAGAGGCAAGGACATGCTTGTTTCTGTTTAGTTATCTCATGGCCATGGCCAGGCACTCATGAGCTCAGAAGGGGAGCAGTGGTTTGCTAAAGTCTTCAGGTCTGTAAGTCTCGCTGTCTCCTCTCAGGTGCTAATCCAGGGTCCTCAAGTCTTTCACTGCAGCAAAGTTAGAGATTTAGTACAAAACATGGCTTCTGCTTTTTTCCCCTCCCTCCCAATTATGCCATGTCAGCAGAAAGGGACGCAGGGTGCCTGGGAATCCCAGCGGTGGGGGCTGAGCCTGCTGTGATCAGCATATACATAAACATAACCATCAGCTACAGGCACCTTTCAGAGAGGCTCCATTTCTAACCCAGTATTTTCCGTTGAGTTGGCTCCTGACTTTTACTTAGTCATTTAAAAATAATTCAAGGAGAGGGAAATAATAAACTTCCACTTTGCATTTTACTAGCATATCTCAAAACTAAATTAATTCTAAACCTTTCTGAATTAAGTTTGTGTTCCAATAAATTTCTTCCCACAAGAAAGTTTTATTCATTTTTCTCAGTGCCCCAGCCTACATACCACAATTCCAGTCCAAATTTTTCCCTGGGTGTGAATCTCCCATGTCCGCATCACGCTCCCCACCCCCACCCTCCTCTACATGGGGGACTGGTGTGGTAAATCAAGGCAGCTCTGTGTGGACACCCTATCCTGTCCACCCCAGTCAGGCCCTTCCTGCTCTTCTGTCCTTGTTTTAAAATATTTTTTGGGGTACTGGGAATTGAACTCATGACCTTGTACTTGCCAGAAAGATGCTTGTGCTACTGAGCTATATCCCCGGCCCTCTATCCTTATTAAAAATTTCTCCATTCATATCCGCTATTCACCTTGGCCCAAGGGAGAGCTTGGTCCAGCATTTCACCCCTTTGTCTTCATCCTCTTCAGGTGGCCTCTTTCCTTCCTGTAGGCAAAATACAAGCACCATTCATGAGACCCGTCTGTAATATGGTAGAGTACACACATGTGATTCCATGTGGCACCTTCTTTGCAAGTGTTCTTATTCACAGATGGTTCCCCCCGCCATGAGCGCTCACTGTCTTTTACTGAAATTCAGCATCCTCTTTTTGTAAAACTCTACCCCATTTTCTCCATTGAAATAACCCCCACCTCAAGGTTACCAGTGGCTTCCAAAGGACTCTCTTCCAGTCCACATATCTTAATCTCTAAGCTTCCAATGCTGTTGGCTTTCTTCCTTTGAACTTAGTCTTCCTATGGCTTTGTGGCATGGCATTCAGTCCCTCTTCCACACTGTTGATGGGGTGCCATGCCTTGACGTCCTTCTCTCCTGGAAAGGGAAGTATTGTATAACCTTCTGCGGAAGGACATAGCATGTGAAACGAGATTTCCTGGCCTCAACTTCTACCTTTGGTGCTCATCACCTATATGTTCTTAAGTGAGTTCTTGGAAATTTTTAATCTCAATTCACTCATCTGTAAAATGTGAATTATAATGCTCTGTATATTATAACCATTTGGAATAGTTCTGGAAAGTAAGAATCAATACTGTTAATGTCTACAAGTTGATGTTTTCCAATATTCTGGTATTCTGTATTGGATTTCTATTGCTATAAGACAAATTAACCTCAAATTATTGGCTTAAAATAGTACAAATTTATTACTGCATAGTTCTAGAAGTCATATGTCCTCAGTAAGTCCCATGGGTTAAAAATTAAAGTGTCAGTAGCGTTTTAGGGCAAAATCCACTTTCTTTGCTCTTCCAGCTTGAACTGGCCAGTCACATTCGTTGTCTTGTAGACCTTTTCTCTACCCTCAAAGCCAAAGTATAGCATCTTTAAGTCTTTGACTCTGGCTCTTTTGTCTCTGTCTTTCATAAGGATCTTTGTATTACATTGTGCCTACTTAGATGATGCAGACTTATTTTCCTATTTCAAAGATATCTGACCAGCAACCTTTAATTTATATACAACTTAATTGCTTGGCCACTTAACCCAACATAGCCACAAAGCACAGGAATGAGGATTGACATCGTTTTAGGAAGTCGTGATTTTGCTTACTTGTTGGAACTATTTCTCTTTCCATCAGCTCTTTGGACCATCAGCTGAATCTCTCTGGCTTCCACTATCAACTTATCAGCTCTCTGCAGATTTTCCTTTCTGATTCTCAGCCCCATCGCAATCTTACTGTGGTCTAAGACCCCCAGATTAATTACAGGTCATCTGTTCCTGTTAACTCATCAGAGTCTCATAACCAATTCAGTGCCTTCTCCTGATGATGTTCAATCTACAAATAGCCCAAGTTCCTCCAGGTCTTCACATGTTTATCAAAGAATGAACACTCTTTCTGTCAACTCTCAGTGAGCAGAAATACATAAACAGCTTGGGAAGATATCTCCATCAACTCAAAGAGAAAGGATGTTCCTATAAACAGTGGCTATTACATTTGTTAAGGGTAGCAGCCAGGAGAATATGTGTCATAGATTCCCACAGACAGCTAGAGTGAATGACCGAGACTCCAGCTCCCACACCACAAGGTACACAGCAATGTTTAGACTATGATAAGGCTACTTATTAGCTGCTATCATCAGTGACAACAAGGCAGGGATACTGAAGCATACCTGCTTTGGGGAATATTGGAACACACCGAACAGTTGATTTTAGGTCTAGGATTCCCCTATCTTTTCTGTAGGAACTGCTCTGACTCCAGGGCAGTCCAGGAGACATCTACCTAGCCTTACTTACCTCTGTCCTTTACCCTGGGTCAGACTTATATCTTGGTTCAATGTTTTTCTCAGGTTCCCCCCCCCCCACCTGCTTCTGCTTGATTTTCTTCCACACAAGAGTTTACCCTAATTAAAAGAAATCATTACTTTTTTAACCCTCTCTTGTGTCTGCTTCCTAGGGGATCTGGACTAACATGCTGCATGTCTGAGTTGGAGGGCTGAAATGTCAAAACCTGCTGATGACGCCCACTTGTCTTGCCTTACAGGTAGACACAGAGGATGTATGATTCCTAGTAAGGGAAAAATCAGACAGTGCAAACTTCCCGGCACCAGCAGAAGAACGTGGGAGGAAAATGAGATGTTTTAGAAACAACAAAGGGACGTGTGAGTCAGGACTGCTGTGAGATGATGTCATGCTTGACATAACTTGACAGTTAATTGACTAGGATTTGGGAACAGCTCAGCAAGGGAGCATTCATGAGAGACACACATACAGAGAAAAATTGAACATATAGTGGGACAAACATGTATGCTCGCTTTGTTGTATCTCTGACATATTCTACTATGGCCTACCTCTGTAGCTTCCCATTGGCTCTTAGGGCTGATAGGGAGGGGGATGGACTTGTTCAGTGAGATTCCACCAAGAGGAACTATGGGTAAATGGGTAGAAGCTGCTGTGCAGTGGAATTAGTTTTATATAAAGGGAATTTTTTTCCCCACAGATATCTCATGACGGGTAGCTAGGGTGCTCTGATGCACAGACTAAGGAATTCTTGTTATGGTGACAAATGGGACTGGGCAGTTCACAAGCTCTTCCATCTTAGAGATTTGTATGGACTCACCATCCATCTGAGGTCCCATCGCAGCAGACTTCCAAACATGGTAGAGCATATGAATAATACGGAAGTGGTGAAAAATGCCCCGAAGTTCTAAATATGGACCCCGCAGAAGGAGCTGAAAGGGAGCATTGAGAACCTAGAGGAAACTCTTAACAAATTCTTCCAAACCGTACTGCTTTATTAGGGAAAATTCAGGAAACTTCCCTAAATTTTAGATATAGTTTACTGGTACCTTAATATTGGAAATCTTTCATGCTGTCAGAAGTTGATTTGTTTATTGTAATATGCTTGGGATATACATCAGAAACTACTAGGGATAAGTTAGATTTGGACTCTACTACTTACTTCCTGAGTGAGATTTTTAGCTTTACAAAACCTCTCTTTTCCTAGCTGTGTGATAAGGGTGATAACAGTAGTTCCTCCGAGGTTTATCACAAGGATTAACTGGGGCAATGATAACCACACTTGTGTTCAGTTTTCTCTCTGCCTGTCGCTGTTTTAAGCACATCTCTTAGGTCAATTATTTCTAACAACTCTTTGAGTTCAGTTCAACTGTAGTTCCCATTGGTCACTGAAGAAATGAGATCCCAAGAAGATAAATAACCTGCTAACGGTTGGACAACTAATAAGGGATTGAGCTGAGATTTAAACCGAGGCAATTTACCTAGAATCTTCTTTTAAGAACTAGGCTATCCTATTATTGTATGGAACACTTTACCCAGAGTTTGGAACATACTATGCGCTCCAATCACTATTAGCTAATGTTATAATCACTACTTTTACCTTGAGGTTTAGAGTGCAATTGTCACAACTCTCCAGCATCTGCCTGCTTCTATTCTATTCTGATAGCTACTTGCAAAACCAGAGCACCTGTGTGTTCGTTGTGTGCTCTGCCTGTCCACGTGACGGGAAGGCACTGCGCATTGCGGCAGTACTTACTGAGCCTGGGAACATCAAATTCAGAACTTGCTCCTGTTCAATAAGGTCAGTAAGTGGTATTATTTGCTGTATTTCTCATAAGTTTGAAGAGGAATCCTTACAGAAATAAAATATGAGCCCTTTAATCCTAATGTTCTTTTACTTCTGTAGGACACACAGAAGTACCCCAGGAACTCTAATGTCAAGAACATTTTTGGAATAAGAAGGATGGAGAGTTAAAAGACATCTCTATTGTAGCAAAAAGAAATTAGGGGGGTGATTCAACCTATTCTGTTGGGGAAGAACTCAAAGATCTTGAAAAATGTGAGATTTTATACTTAATTTTAGGGGAAAAAGGTACCATCAACTCTATAATTTAAGGTTTCCAGTGAGGATAATAAAACAGACTTTGATGACCACTATATTTTTTAGCTTCTATCTCAGCTTCTCCCCTCACTTCCTTTGTACAGAAATTCTCACCCAGGCCCTTCAGAGATAAATCTACAGTTTTAGGGGTGGTCAGATCTGGGTTCAAGACAAGTTTTGCCACTTCCCATTTGTGAGGTTTGGGCAATACCCTTATCCTTCTGAACCCCACTCTGCTTTCTGAATTGTCGATAACACATTGCAGAGATTCTGTGGGGCAAAATGGGACACTGTGAGCGCAGGTTGTGACTGGGTTAGAGCCCAGCCACGGCCCACTCTTGTGGATGCTAGTGATGCTCCTGTGATGAGGTAAGTTTTCCTATCTGCACATCTGAGCCTCGATATCACTTAGAAGTCGAGTAAGTCAGAACTGACTTCTGTTGGGTTCAGTGGTAAACCTTTCATATTTGGCTCAGTGAAAACAAGAACGATAACTGCTGAAAGTATCTACCGAGTACCTATCAGCCACCATAACTACTCGGAATCCACTACTACAAAAGCCCGGTATGTTCTCTAGTTTGCTGTATCTCAGATTCTTACTGTTCCTAGCATCAAAAAATACCTCAAAATTTAAGTGCTTTCATAAAGCAAGCATTGATGTCTTCCCCACACTTCTGAAGGTCATCTAGAATGTATGTGATCTCAGCTGGGGCTCAGGTGGGGTTAGCTCTGTACCATGAGTTGCGCTGATGGGGGGGGGTTGCTCCCTGCATTTCTCATTCTTCTAGTGATAGCAGAAATGCAAGTGGCAAGCCCACCCATGCGAGTGCACCTCAAGTCTGGGGTTGAACTATATGCAAGAACAGCTATGGATCAAAGCAAGCCGCAAGGCTGAGCCCAATGATGACACTGTGTCTAAGGATGAATGTGCCCAAATGCTACAAGAGAGTGACACACAGATAGGACCACGTCTCCTTCTGTCGCACCCAGAACTCTACATGTCCTGGCTATTCTAAACTGTTCTTAGTTAGTTTCAATCAAATTGTGGAGGTCAGACTCAGTGTGGGTGACTTCAGTCTATAAGAAAGTCACATAGAGCACGTGAGGATGTACTAGACATCACCTTAGTCTTCTGGAATAAGAATTTAGTATTTCACTTTGTAGGGACCAAGAGCCACGTGTGTTCTCTGTGACCGGCACAGCCATGTGATTGGCACAGAATGGCTGCCCAGTAAACGCTTACTGAAAGGGCACATGAATTACACTGAAGCAGCTTTTCATGACTATTCACATTATCATTCCCAGAAGCAGCTTCCATGGCCTTTCCTTTGTGGCTATCAGCACACTCATGATTTAGTTTCTCCATCTTTAGTTTTTTATTTTATGGAAAAAAAACTAAAAATTTCATAAAGTAAAAAAACATACGAACAAACAGACACCAATTAGCATAAAAAATAGTATACTCACAACTAATCTACAGACAAGGTGACATGGTCTCAACAGTGGTTATTGCTTTATCCATTGATATCTTCGAAGTGTAAATATATGAACCCATATATAGACATGCTAATTTAGTCAGACAATTAATCTTCTCAACAACAGAAAAAATACAAAAACCAAAAATCCAAAGACAAAAAACAAAACAGGCAAAAAAAAAAAAAAACCCACCAATAGTTGCTGCTTTGCATATTGATATCCTTGAAGTGTGTGTTCAGGATAACACATACAGACATACAAGATTGATCAAAAAACCCGTCATCGATTATTCCTTAGCATTAAGTCATATAATACAATAGTAGAACCATGTTAGCCCTCCTGCTTATATGTATATTCATATATACATACATACGTTTTTGTCTCTTTCTTTTCTCCTTTCCCTCGTCCCATCTGTTCTTTGTTTTAGAACAGATTTCCTTCATGACTCTTAGTTTATATTCCCACGCTCGGGTTCTTACACCAGTGATACAATACGTTGCCTGCA
>PVLD010019530.1:0-36181 GCA_004027595.1 Dinomys branickii
CCCTCTCCTCCCCTCTCTTCTCCCCTGCCCTCCCACCTCCCTTTCTCTCGCTCTCACACACTCTCTTTCTGTCTTAGTTACTTTTGTCCCATTGCTCAGACAACATACCCAACACCCAAAGTTACAGGAGGAAAGATTTATTTAGCTCACCATTTGTGGAGGTTTCAGTCTCTAATCTACTGGCTCCAAGGGAGGGTAGCTCATGTCAGAGGAGCAACCATTTATTGGTAAAAAGACCAAAAACAATGAGAGAGAGAGAGAGAGAGAGAAAGAGAGAGAGAGAGAGAGAGAGAGAGAGAGAGCAGACAAGCCTCTTTCTGTCCCTTACATGCAGGCTACCTGGCCCAGTACAGATGCAGCACTTACACCCTAATCTCAGCATTGGACATTGAATCAAGGACAAACTCTAGATTCAGTCACATTTGAAAAGCCCACCCTCATAATTGCATGAGACTTTGGGGAGACATCTAGACATATATCATAACATTCCATCTGGTTCCCAAAGACTCATGCCATTCCTTTATGCAAAAGGCATTTAGTCCATCTCTAAGAGTTACCAAAATCTTAACAGTTTTAGCATTGGTGAAAAGTCTAAGTCCCAAGTCTTCTCTGAGATTTAAGGCAAACTCTTAGCTATGAGCCCTTGTACAAATGAAAAGAAAGTTAAACATTCCCAACATGTTTTTATTTTAAAAGCTATGAGCAGGGGGGATATAAAGGAATGGGACCAAAGCAAGTCTAAAATTTAGCAGGGAAAACACCAAGTCCTATAGTTTCATGTGCAGCATCTGAGGCAATCTGTGGCAAGAGGTGAACTCTCAAGGGCTTGGGTGTCTCTGCCCCTAAGGCACTTCTGTTGGTTGCAGCTCTCATGGCTCTTCTCTTGGGCCCACTCTGATCCCTCCTTGCAGTTTTTTCAGATGATCCATGTTTCTGGCTTTTCTAAACTTCTAGGCCTCACACCTTTGGCTTTACACTCACAGCTGTACACACTGCCCTCTCAGGGACATGCTGCTGGCTTTCCAGGCTTTCTTCTGAAATCTGGGTGGAAGCCTTTCTGACTCCATAACTTTTACGTTCTGCATGCACCTAGAACCAGCACCACTGATGACATGAAGTTCTGCTGCCAACTGGAGCAGTAACCAGTCTTTCCACTCTCTTGGCTAAAGGGGTCAAATGTCTGCATCACTGAGCATTCTGAATCTAATTTTGAAGGACAAAATTGTCTAGGCCATGCCATTCTGGAACATGGTGCTCTGGGGCTTTTTAATTTTATCTTTTTTGGGGGGTTAAAGCAAAGTCATTTACTTTTGCAATTTTGAGGCTGCTGCTTCTTATGATGCTCTCAGGCCATCTTTTTTATTCTCTTGTTCTTTCTCAGCAGTCAAGATTTCTTTTGCTCTGTTTTTGTAGTCTATAGATTTACTGGAGCCTCTTTTTTCACATTATTCTAAATAATTTTGCTGGACTCTTTGATTATAAAGAGCTCTTCCTGGTCCTTGTTGCCATCTGGGAAATTTATATTTGTAATCTCATGGAAAAGTTATTGGAATCCTAGCAAGTTAATCCCAATCTACTACTTCCAGTGCAATCCATGGCAAGAATAAAGACACTAAGGTATATTTGTTGTGGGGAGCCAAGGGGGTCCTAAGTCCAGCTAGTAAGATGATTAAGCAGAACAAAAGCCTCAATCCAGGGCTGAACCCAGGTTTTATTAATTTGTGAAGAAGTCAGTGGCTTGAGGATGAGTAAGACTGTGAGAATGGTGGGAAGTGTGTGTGTGCTGTGAGCTGGGCTAGGTAGGAGGCCTGAAATTACCTCTGCATTATGCAGAGGGAAGGATATGCAGAAAGAGAGAGTAATCTGCATAACACAATTGAGATAGTATCTAATGTTTGGGATCGTGTTTCAGCTCTGATGTGTTATCTTGTATGCCCTGGGATGTTGAGGCTTGATCCCAGCCAATAGTTTGGAGCATGGTTCTCCATCCTGCCTGGCTCATACATGTTTTCTGGGAGCTACAGGGGTGGGGTAACACTACCCTATCGCCTTACTTAAAAGACTACACATCAGTACCTCTGCTGGACTGATTTGCATTGCTTAAAGCCAATTAAAAGGATAAGGAAAAGTCCTAGCCAGCTCTGTACATATCAGTACATAGAAATAGGGCCAAGTTTAGCCAAAATGAAGATAATTTTTCTTGTCTCAGGGAGGGTTATACAGGTGGTCCTTCACATTTGATATTGACTCTCAACGTAGATCTGACCAAGAGCCCCTAACAGTAGCCATGCCATCACCTCAACACTGGAATGCCTTAAACTTTTTCTGTCAGGTTAATTAGTCTGCTGCCCTTGATCTGTCTCAGGTAAAGTCTCTGGATGCAAGCAAAATGAAGATAAACTTTCTGCCGAGGCATAACACACATTGTCTGGAGTCCAGCAGCCAATGTAGTCCTTTTTTCCCCAGCAGAAATTTCCTGAGTCTAGACTTTACTGGCTTTCCGGTCTTGTGAGCTCTAGCTAGAATCTCCCATAAAGTACAGCCTAAGGCATTCCAGTACTACTTTTTAAACCAATATCTCTGAACCTTCCAAACCCCTCCCACAAGCCATTTCCACAAGCCATTATCACACTGACAGGTATAGTCACAGGAACAACTCCATTCCAGGTACCAAACTCTGTCTAGTTACTTTTCTCATTGCTGAGACAAAATAACACCCAAAGTTAAAGGAGGAAAGTTTACTTGGCTCACAGTTTTTAGAGGTTTCAGTTCATAATCTGCTGACTCCAAGACTGGATGACCTATGGCAGAAGAATAACCATTTATTGATAAAAGACACTGTTACGGTTGATACATTGTGTCAACTTGGGGAGTCTAGAGGTTTGGCTGAGTGATTCAGCAGGAAGCCAGGGTGCGTGCTTTGTATACATCCTGAGCCTATGGAAGAGGAAGGCATGGAGATGCATGGAGATTATGTGAGAGCTACACGCCCCCTGGGTGGGGGTAGCCTGTTTACAATGTAAGGGAAAGAAAGAGGCTGCTTGCAGCCATTCCTCCCTTTTGCTAATTGTTTTTGGTGGGTTCTGCCACCATGAACTGTTGTCCTCTGCCATGTGCTACTCTGCCTCTGAACCAGCCAAGTATGGACTGAAACCTCCACAAACTGAAAGCTAAATAAACCTTTCCTTCCTTCATTTTGGGCGTTGGGTATTTTGTCTCAGCAACTAAAGAAAAGTAACCAAGACAGACACCAAAAATAACCAGAAAAAACCCAAGCTTTTTTCTGTCCCTTATATTATGTACAAACTACCTGCCCTAGGGCAAATATAGCACTTATACCCTTAGCCCAAATATTAGACAGTAAATCAATTGCAAACTCTAAATTCAACCACCTCTAAAAATCCCACAATCCCCCCATGACTGCATGAGACTTTAGAGACATCGAGTCACAAATCATAACTCTCTTTCTTACTCTCTCTCTCTTTCTCTCTCTCCCTCCTTTTTTTCCTTTGCCTTCTACAATACTGAGGATTGAACCTAGGGCCTCAGGCACTAGACAAGCTCTCTACCACTGAGGTACATGTCCAGGCCAGGCCTTTCAAATTGTTTTATTTTGAGACCAGATCTTGCTAAGTTATGTAGGCTGGTCTCTAACTTGAGATTCTCCTGCCTAAGCCTCCTAAGTAGCTGGTGCATGTGCCACTATGCCTATCCTGTTCTTTATTTTAAAAGCTATACCTCAAGATGCCTCAGGTCTTTGATCCCTAGAACCTTACCTATGTTTCAGGTTCCTAATTTTTAGAGTCTATCTCTCACCTTCTGAATTCATGTGTTCTACCTAAGTATCTGGTACACTTGATACTTCTGGCTCACCATATCCAATTAGCATAATGTCATCAATGTAATGAGGCAGCATCATGTGGTGTAAGTTATCAAGATGATTGAGATCCTTTTTAGCTATATGAGGCCTGAAAGCAGGCATTTGACACTGCCCTAATTGAAATTAGTGGAGGGATATAGCTTTTATGACACATGAAGGCGATCTGCTTTTGAGTTGAAAAGTAAACATTTTCCAGATGCCAAGGGCTGTATTGATTATCTCCAATAAAGACATCACATCCAAGTTGCAGCTTTAATTGGATTCACTGCCCAATTATGTTTACCATAACCCATAGTCATTCTTCATGATCCATCAAGATTTTGCATCCGTCAAAAGAACAGATTAAATGAGTGTGGCAAACCACTGTTGTGCATCTTGCAAGCTCTGGTGATGATGCTGATCTTTGCAGTTCTCTCAGAACCACATTACTATTAATGGTATTGGGTGGGAAGTTTTGTCTTTCCAAATAGCTAAGTGCATAGGTCTGGGCAAGACAAAGCGGGAGAGGTACTACTGTGTCTCTTAATGACAGACTTTGTAAACTTCATGTCTCAGCAATCTTCTGTTCTGGAAAGTTCCTATTCCTGTGGGGTGGGTGTGTGTGTGTGTGTGTGTGTGTGTGTGTGTGTGTGTGTGAACAAGAAGCTGTCGCTATGGTTTGGCCACCACTCTGTGCTCCGTAAGCCAGTGGATCAGGAGACAAAGAAAGGCATTCTGTACTGGCAGGTGTAGCCAGCACTGATTCACACGAATAGCAAAGGCCATCATTTCATAATGGAGAAAGGGTATGTAGCTGGGCATGGTGGTGCACTCCTGTAATTCTAGCAATCTGGGAGGCTGAGGCAGAAGAATCACAAGTTCAAGCCCAGCCTGGACAACATGGCAAGACCAAGACCTTGTCTTAAAATTAAAAATAAAAAAGGGAGTCAAGTGTGTAAGTCATTGTGAAGAAGTTCATGGGTTCAATCCCTGGTTAAAAAAAAAAAAAAAAAGAAAGAGACAGAGACAGAGAGAGAAAGGAAAGGAAAAGGAAAAGGAGAGGAGAGGGGAGGGGAGGGGAGGGGAGGGGAGGGGAGGAGAGAGAAGAAACCAAGGGGATTCTCTAGGGCATCTCTTAGTGTTCTCAGTGATAATCAAGAGCAGGTAATTTGAAGTGATCCCTGCCTGACTAGAACAGAGCAAGAGGTCTGGAGGTCTGGATATCACTCTATTGAACAAGTAACATTGGGCAATCAAAGTCGGCTAAACAAGAGTAAGGGAAACCTGGAATGGTTGGTAGAGGAAGGAGATAATAAATATCAGTTATGACCAACTGTAATAATTGGATTTAACTAGGTTTTCCAGCTTCTTTTTTAGGATATTGCAACTGATTAGCACCTTGAAGAATTAGATTTAAACTTCCTTATTAGGGAAAAAGTGAGAGTATCATTTTTCTCATACAGGAAATGATGCTGGAGTGTTAGAGATTCAGTGGCTAAAATCTCCAACATATAGGGGAAGCGGGCAGAGGTGTCTCCACACAGAAGGGGTAGGGATAGATAGCACAGGCTCTTCATGTCACGCAGGAGGTGGGGGGCATTTTGGATTAGCAATGCGGGATGGGAAGAGCATTAACTCTGTCCTCTGGGCCTAGAGGTACAGAGGCTATAGGAGAGCAAGCAACTCCTCTTGAGAGGATTGCAAAGAAAGAAGTATCCTCAGAGAAAGAGGATAAAGAGAACACTATATTTGGAGAAGAAGGTGAAGATGCAGAACATTCTGTTCATGAAAGGCCTTGAGCTCCAGGGTGCACAGCAGAAAAGTTTTAGGAGGCAGGCAGTTGTGAAAGATGGGGTCTAGAAAGGTCATATACAAGCTGAATGGCAATCAGTGCTAAGGAATAGGGAATGGCAAGGTGGGTGGCTGCATGCACAAGCCCAAAAGGCCTAGAGGGTCATCTGAATGGTCCTAGGGATGGAGTGGCCACCAGTGGAAGTGTGAGCTCCTGTCCGGAGTGTACAGGTTCTGGGATTGCAGCTCAGCCCCGTGATGAAAGCCAGGAGTCCCCAGGCATGGGGGATGGGGACCTGCTCTGAAAGCACAAGCTGCTCCCTCTTACCTCCTGCAGATAGGAAGGCCTCCAGGACAGCGGAAGTGAGCTCTTACTCTAGCTAAGTGGGCGCAGGAGCCTCATATCCTCATAGTCATATAAGCATCGATGTTTTCTTTCCCAGGGCAGTCTCACTGGTGTTAGGCTGGGCAGTCTGTCTTTCTCGGTTCTGTGGCTTTTTCCTTTCTCCTCCTCCCTTCCCCCTCCTCCCACAGCCCCCTCTCTCCCTCTCCCCTCCCTCCCTCTCCCTCTCCCCCTCCCCTGCTCCCTCCCCTACCTCCCTCTCCTCTCCCTCCCCTCCCCTGCTCCCCTCCCCCTCCCCTCCTCCTTCCCCTGCCCTTTCCCCTTCCCCTTCTCCTTCTCCTCTTCCTCTTCCTCCTCCTCCGGCTCCTCCTTTTTCCGTATAAGTACAGGTGTATACCAGATACAGAATGAGCAAAAACCTAAGGTCTCTGCTTACAGACCTTACTGTATTTACCCATAATAACCTGTTGTCTTTTGCCTACCTCTTCCTTCCCACAGCATTTGTCTCCCAGCTCTGTAGAACTGTGATCACAGATAAGCACAGCTTTATTGATAAGAGATCTTATTCTAAATTCGGGCTTCAGATACGAGCTGTAATCTTCAGAATCAGACACTGCCAGCAAACTTGGAGGAACCTGAGGTGGCTGCATTTCAAACTGCTGTCTTCACTCATCATAACCTTCATGGAAATTCAACTATGTACCGCGGAGGGGCAGACCCGCACAGGATTACAGTGCTGCAGGGGGGTGAGGGGTGGTGGGAGGGAGGAGGGCGTGATCTCTCCGGCTAAGGGCCCTCTCTCTGTTCAAGCAGCTGAAGTTTCCTGCCCTTTTCTGTCCTTTTCCTGCCCTTCTCTGTCCTTTAGCTCTGGCACTTGGTGCATGTCTCCTATTTCTAAATTGTCACTGAACTTAGACAAACGTTCATATCTTTTCATTTTCCTACCTGTTTTACATAACTCTGATTCTTTATCTTATGAAAAGTCTATTTTTAATTTCTTGACATTTCCCTCATAACCTATTGTTCTCTTTTTCTGATAATACTGTCTCCCTCTTTTACCTTAACTGACTTTGCACTTGTTTGAGCTCACTGAGCTTGACACAGCTGGCCCAGACTGGTTCTCACTTTTTTCCAAGCAAGGTGCAATCCCCTTCTCCCTGTGCCCTGTTTGGATGGACTTTCTGACCTGTACACAAAAAGCCTACACTTAGTAGTTTTGTGCATTTTATTTTCATTATTTAAGTGTGGTATATTCCCTTCGTCCAATAGAGTGGATTTCCTTTTTGGGCATTTTGGCTTACCTATAATTTCTTTTCCTTTTACTTACATTTTACATCTTTTTTTTTAAGAGGTTTTTTTTTTTTTTACTTTAAAGGAAAAAAAACAATAAAAACGATACAGAATTTCAAAATAAGATAATAGGAAATTAACAATGGTTAATACATGGTATATCGTTATCTTTAATGTGGTTGCTCAGATTACCAGATATAGGCACGCAAGATTGATTGAACAATATAAGCACATACCGTTCCCTTCAAGGAACTAAAAGAAATTAGTAGCATAACATTTTCCATCTTCTGCAGCATGATCCTCATCTACAAAGTTAGTCTGACTTTCTACAAATATCTCCTCATCGTCTACAAATTCTTTTTTACTTTTATAACTATTTTCCATGTTTACTGTGTGTCTGTTTTTAGAGCCATAAAGAAATTTTTAAAGGCAGAAATAGAGTGCAGGACCATGTTTAATAAATATCTTGCTAGGATTTTTTTTCCCTCCTCAAGCCTATTCCTAAATTTTATATTCTGGGGCTTGCTCAAAATACCAACGCATGATTCACAAGTTTGGGCTGATGAATAAAACTTCAAGTCAGTGCGCTTTATTGCCATCTTATGATTCCTTTGTGAGGTTCCCCACCCTTTAAATATTTGAGATCCCTATGAGTTCACGGTTGCCCTAGTTGACTAGTTCTGACCACCTGTGGTCATTGCTTCCCTCTCTGGAGTTCATGTGGTAACTCTGGCCACTCACAGCCCTGGTTTTAGTTTGGACTTTTTGATTTTATCAGTTCTGCTGCAGTGATCTCTGAATACGTTCTCACTTTCTTGAATCATGCAGGATGTTCCAGGCTGCATATGAAGTATTTCCTGTCTCAAGAGAGAGAATCAGTTTCGTTCCCAGAATTTTAGCTCTTCTTTCAGGAGAAAAGTATCACAGCCAAAAATCTGGGACTTAGTTGTACCTATTACTAAAGTGTCATTCATCAGCCAGTGGAAAGCGGGTCTATGCTAGAATTTTCTCAGGCCATTTAGATGACCTAGCAAAAATCTCCCCCAGCCCTCTGGGAAGGAATCAGGATTACATAATAGTGTGTGTGTGTGTGTGTGTGTGTGTGTGTGTGTGTGATATCACAGTCCAAGTTATCTTTGCTTTTACGGATGTTCTTGCTTTTTTAAATGTTGAGATATTATTCAACTTCTTCCTTTTGTCA
Organism: Dinomys branickii; assembly: GCA_004027595.1. Taxonomy (NCBI): domain Eukaryota; kingdom Metazoa; phylum Chordata; class Mammalia; order Rodentia; family Dinomyidae; genus Dinomys; species Dinomys branickii. Next base: position 8,485 of record PVLD010019530.1, read on the forward strand.
GCTGATAATTTTTCCCTTTGCCCACCAACAATGATACACAAAACTCCCAAATTAAACCAGATATTTAATTATAGTAGCATGCCCAATTCATAGGTCTCTATTGTCTTTTCCTTTTGAACTCTCAGTTGAAGCATCTTCAGGTGCCAAGGAGGACACGTCCAGATGACCAGACTCACATGTGTCATGCACATATCACCCCGGAACCAAAAAATGCCAGTTTCCTTTGAGAAGCCTTCATCTCACAGAGGCTACCAAACACTAACAAGGGGGGTACGTGGCCGAGGACTGTAGTGCACTTAAATCTCTCTCCTGCTTTTTTGTGTGTGAACCTTCTGATTTAGTCTAATTTCTTTTCTCCCTTTATGTTCTCCCTTTTACCTGGTGCTTTGAAATTTTCTCCAATGGTTTAAGCACTGAACTCCAATTTCTGAAAGATCCTAGGATACCTATCTTTTGTCCCCCTTTATATTCCTCCTGATATGTTTATAATGTTGTTTGGGGGTTCCCTATTTACTTCTGTAACTTTAAAGGCTAATGTACACCTTTGGTTCTTGTTTCATTGCCTATAGTTTGTGTCTCTTGATTCTAAGTCTCTTGATTCCTGTGTCTCTTGGTTGCAATTCCAAGGTACTGGTGTCTTTGTCCTTTATTTATCTTTCCTTCTACTTTCTACTTCTGTTTATATTGTTTGTACTCCTATTTTTATATATCAAGGTTAAATGCATTGACATTTCTTCTGTTTCCAGATTACAGTTTGTTCAATCACAAAGTTGAAAAACAGTACAAAAATACATAGAAGGGGTGATTGAAAAATATGATGAATGTTAAAATTTTTAAAAATTAATACAGTAAAAGACATATTGCTAAGAATGATGGAATAAGCATTTTTGAAGTGGGGGAGTAATTTTAGTGAGATAATGTCAGTGTGTCTTTTACTATAAGAAATTTTTAATTTAAACACCCACCATGTTTTGATCCTCCCCGTTGAGCAAACGTTTATGGCAATTTCCATCAAATAAAAACAATTACGGTGTATCCTTATCCACCCACCTTATTCACAGATCTGCCACTGTGCAGCTACTGGTTCTTTCTCAAAGTCAAAATGACCACAAAAAACAAAACTTTGCACCAGTTCAGGATGTGGGGGCAGTCATGATAGAGCAACTGAAGAGACTCACGAAAGAGGACTTCCAGAACTGCTTCAGAGAGTGAAATCATACCGTGATCATACCTTGTAAAGTCTATACCGGTTAAGAACATTTTTATGGTATTCAAGAGAAAATTCAGCCCAAACACTTCAGCAACAAGTCGGTTTACAGGCTCATATGATAGAAAATCCCCAGATTAGAGCTGGCTACAAGTGTAATTTAATGCAAGGGCTTTTAAAATACATTCAGGACTTGGGTCCTCTCCATCTTTTGGTTGTGCTCCGCAGTGTATTTGGTTTTATTCTCAGAGGGGGTTGCTCTGCACTGTGGTTTTTGTTTTTGTCTTTGCAGAACTGGAGATTGAACTTCGGCGTACTCTACCATTGAGCTACATCACCAGCCCTTTTCATTTATTATTATGTTTCTTTAAGTTTTGAGACAGGTCTCACTAAATTGGCCAAGATGGCCTTGAACTTGTGATGGTCCTGCCTCAGCCTCTGGAGTAGCTGAAATTACAGACGAGGGCCAGCATGCCCGTCTTCCATGTGGTTTTTATGTGGCTGCCTGCAACTTTTGGTTCTGTACCATCCCAGGTTCCTGTCTAGTAGAAAAGTAAAAGTCTTTGCCTCAGCATTTCCAGCTAAAGCCCTAAGGCCCTTTGTGACTGGACCTATTAGGACATGTGTTAGCTCTTAACCAATCATGTCACGAGTGAGTGCTTTGTACCGGTTAGCTTGTCTGGAACATATGAACCATCTTTAAGTGTAAGAGCAGAACCTCCACTTAAATCAATTGGCTGACTGGAGCTAGCTAGGAAGAATCATCCTGTAATTCTTTATTTCTTTGTCATATTTCTGTCTCTTCTCCAGGCACAGCTTTCTGCAGCCCCAAAGCAAAGTTCATCTTCCTTTCTCTCACGAATATCAATTCCTGTCAATAGGTGCCAAGGAGCAAGTTTTAGGCCTCAATGTCCCCAATTTCTGAGTAGGCTCTGCTGAGAGCAAACTCCTGAGAATCTGCTAGAAAGAATACAGAGAAGAGCAGAGAATAGTAACGTACATTCATGAGGGAAGATTTTGAAATAATTTAAAAAAACAAAACAAAACAGAAGATAATGGTTTCCTAGAAAGACACATGGCTTTCACCACCCTTCAAATTTCCCTAAATTCCCAAGGAAATAGAGTTTCTTGAGGCCACGTATTCCGAGCTCCTTCCCTGCTGCAGTCCCACACCCTTGACTCTAGTCAGACCTGGCTGCTCCCCAGAGGCCGCTCACAATACCGGTGGGTTTCAGGGACAGGTCTTCACCATTGTTAGTTTACTCTCTTATTTTATTTGAGCGTATCTTCGAGTAACTTCCTCTTAGAGGATATGTTGAAGGCAAAAATTCTGATGCCTTGTCTGTCTTAAAACATTTTTAGTCTAACTTCATACTTGACAGAATGTCTGGTGGGATGTACAATTAAAGATTGGAAACAGCTCCCCTCAGAGCCGCAAGAGCATTATTCCATTGTTGCTAGCACTGGGGGGGCCTACAATTTCATAGTCCCTTGCGATTCTAATTTTCAGGTCTGACTTGGAAGTCATATTTTATTTTTCTGTCTTTGAGCTCTTTTAGAATTTTTGCTTTGTTCATGCAGTTTGAAATTTCACAACGACTTATTAAGATGTAATTGTCTTTTTCATTCCTGTGTTTGGAACTTGATGGATCTTTTTTTGTCTATGATTCGTGTCTTTTAGCTCTGATAAATTCTCCTCTATTATCTCTGATAATTTTTTTACCTTCTGTTTTTGTCTATTTGTGTTTCCTGTTACTCTGATGTTGCTAATCCTTTTTATCCATGTTTCATATCAATTTATAATACTTATATTGAATTATTTTATTATTAGGCATTTAGTTCCTAGGAGATGGTTGTGTTCACCACCTCTTGTTCTGTCACCCTATTTCATCTTGCAGGCTTTCAGACCCTGGGTAGTACTTCCCTGTTTATTCTTAGTAATGGGCCATAAAGACCTGACTGGAACTCAGTGAGCCTATATTGGGCTCCTTCAAGAGAAGGGTTCCTTCTAGGCTGACCTAGGGACTGATCACCAGTGTGGGTAGAGCAGGTGAGAAGGGCACAGACCTTTTTCTTATCTCCTAGTTTCCATGTGCAGGTCTTCTTTCTTCCTGTGTCTGTTCCTGGTGCTTCTCAATCGTAGAATTCTCTTGGTTTCTCAACACTCTCCCGCCCTTGCACATTCTAAACATCAGCTTCCTGCACCTGCTTCACCTGTCACTACTTCTTTATCTACTTCCTATCTCTTGAAAATGTATTACCATTTCTCTTACACTGTTATCCCCTCTCTTGTTTTCTCTTTGCTGTAGGTTTACAGTTTTATTTCATTTTTCTATCACATAATGAGTATTTAGGTGGGCAAAGACACAAACATGTTTTCTATCTTGAACCAGAATTACAAGCTTACTCTGTTGTGTGTGAGAACTAAAACAAAAATAATAGAAAAGGATTTCAACCATTTAGTACCATCTAGCTTTCATGCTTCACTCCAGATGGGTATGACTTATCCTGAACAAGCTCTTAGTGGCTGCCCTTGGGCTATGGCTCTGCTTCATAGGTCTCCATTTTCTCCATCCTGGAGAAGCCCATAGATGAAGGGAGGAGATGAAGGGACATTTCTCGAAAGATGCATGCAATATAAACCGCACTGACCCAAGTTGTGAGCAGGCCTCAGCCATTTTACAGCCCACTTTTACAGACATTTTCTTTTCCAGCTCACTCTCCCATCCCATCCCTACTCCTGAACGTTTAAACAGAATCTGCCTCCCACTGGGCTCTCTTTCCCACCACTGTTCATCAGAGGTAGGGCATTCATCACTGATTGGCTTTTTGATCTTAAGATTTAGTCACAGTCTGGTACTCATTTGGTCAATGATTTAATCATGCTTAGGGACACACGTTTAATAAATTAGAATCTTCTGGCCATATCAAATGGACTAGTACAGAACAACTTTTCATTCTTGATCCATTCTGAGCTAAAATATGCTCATTATTTAGATTCTGGACATTGCCTCTGTAGTAAAGATGAAGAAAACTATCAAAAGAAGAGTCCCATGCATAGGAGGAAACTCGCCTCACTTTTAAAGTGTGAACCTTCAAGTTCACACATTAATTAATTAATTAATTAATTGTGTTTTTTGAGACTAAGTCTTGCCATGTAATTCAGGCTCCCTTGAACTCATGGAGATCCTACTGTCTCAGCCTCCCAAGTGCTGGGATTACAGGTGTGTGCCACCACGCCTGGCTAACCCTGAAAAGGAGAAACCTATTGTTGAGAGTTTGCAAGAGGTAAAAGAGCAGTCGTCAGAGTTTACCTACTTTCCAGTTCTATCTGAAGCTGACTCTGGTTCTGAATTGTTTAAAATGTCAGTGTACAGGGCACTCATCAAACATTATTTTTAACAGCAAAAAAACAGAAATAGCATGAATCCCTCATGATAGAGAAACAGTTACTGCAGGGAATAATAATGTGGCCTTTTTTAGAAATAGACTTTTTTTGGGAACAGTTTTAGATTTACAGAAAAATGGGAAAGTTAGTATAGAGTTCCCATATACCCTAGACCCAGATTTTCCCTTTATTGATATTTTAAATCAGTGTGGTACAGTTGTTATAATTAATGGACCAATATTGACACCTTATTAGTAACTGAAGTCCATACTTTATTCAAATTTCCTTAGTTTTTAACTAATGTCTCTGTTCCAGAATCCCATCCAGGCTACCACATTACATTTAGTTTTTATGTCTACTTAGGCTCCTTTTGACTGTGACAACATTATAATGTTGTCTTTTAAATAATGAATATGTAAAAACATGTGAACTATTAACATTTAGAAATAGACACTAAAAATAGAATGTGTCGGAGCAAGGTGGTTATTGTTGAAATCACATAGTTACATTTTTATCATGTTCTAGTATTATAAATCCCTAAGTCTCCATCTCTACCTCTCCCATTTCATGTTTACCCAGTTTTGGGCTCACAGATAAACAACACATATGTTTCCCCCAAAACAATGATGGGATCCCACAAGGAGGCCCCTGAGGCTTCCCTTGAGGTTTTGTTGGATGTTCTAGTTTGTGATTAGAATGGCATTTTCTTCTGCTGTTTTCATCTTCTTTCCCATCTCATAATTTTGAGACTGAGGTAAAAATAGGTATTTGTTGTCTCAAGTTCAAGTAGGGAAGATTCTTGTCCATTTCTGAGCGAAGAAATCTAATTCTTGGGTAGACTGCAAGCTTCCTTGATCTAGTTAGAGATAAAAATGTCATAACTCGGGCTGGGGATATAGCTCAGTGGAATAAGCGCTTGCCTAGCAAGCGCAGGGTCCTGAGTTTGATCCCCAGTACCGCCAAAAAAAAAAAAATGTCATAACTCTCCCCCCTTGCTCAACTTTTCCCCTTCATTCAATAGCAAAGTACCCTCCCTGACAACTCTATGTACATGGGTGAGTGGAAGGGAAGTTTAGGCTCTGCATGGACTCTGCTGGGATACTCTGCCACTGGGAAGAATGGAGAAGACGTAGAGAACAGACCTTCCGGACTTTAAAGCCGTTTGAGGGAAGTGGAAGTCCTCAGTGGTAGTGTGACCAGATGCTCACTAACCTTCTTTCCTTTTTTTCCCGGGATCACATTAGGGATGCCTTCCCAGCCTCCCTTGCAGGTGGCTGTGGTTGTAGGCTTGAATAACATCCAGCAGAGACAAGGTTTGAGCAGAAGCGATACATGCTATTTGCATATTTCCTTGCACAAGACCTGCTGGTGAAATGGAAACAATCATGTTCCCCTAACCCATGTTCTACTGCTCAGTACACATGCTCATCTTCTCATATGTACAATTCCGAATGTCCCCTGGAGCATAATCCGCATACCCGAGCTCCTGAGCAGGTGACAATATAGCTACATGTATAGTCTGCATGTGGCTCCAAGCTCAGGATCCCTGGCTACAATCTGCATCCCATGCGCAAAATGCTTCTCATAGTCAGACAAGTCAGAGACTAGGGAGTGTAGGCTTCTTCCCCCACTCAGCTGTTATAAAACAAAATGTTAGTCTGTTAGATCTGCTTCATTGCCCCTATCACTTTCTGTATTAGTCAGACCTCTTGGGTGGCAGGATCCAGGGAGTTTGGCAAAGTGAGGTAATCCCGCCACCAAGAGAAAATGGGAGTTGGTCTGTGTGGGCCGTGGCATCAACAACATTTACACCTGGGAACTGGGGCCCAGTGCTCTATTGTCAGGCAGGCCCGGAAGTGGAAATCTAGACAGAGAGAAATGACTCAAGAGATCTTGCAGTTTACATGAACAGCTTCCAAACTCCCCTCTGAAACCTGAGTATACTCTCTCTCTTTGGGATCTGTGAAACACCTTTATTTATTTATTTTTGTAGTAAATTACCCTTCCCCCTTTACTTCCTTTACTTCCCAATTCTTTTTTTTTTTTTTTTTTGCTTAACTAGCTTGAGTTAATTTTCATAATACCTAATTTAAGAATGCTAAGTAATATGGTGATGTAAAGTTTAGAAGCACAGAAGGAGGCATCTGCTAATGACTAGAAATTTTAACCTTTTTCTTTGACTCAAAAAAATGGATTCCAAATTGATACAGTTTCAACTGTTCACGATTTCCAGTTTCCTTTCTCATAGGGCATGATAATCACCTTTTAGAAGTTCCCCTGTGAAGATTTATAGGAGAATGAGATCTCTCATTGATTGACATTTCATTAGGTTAAGAGATCCCTGCTAAAAGGAAAACCTCACCCTGAACCAGTTTTAGGTTTAAAATCCTCACCATTATTCACTGTTAACATCATAATTTCTGTCTCCAAGGGCAGAAATGTGCTTGTGGAATATTAGTTTAGTAGCAGACATAGAATGTATTAATGGAGTGGGATCTGGGCACTAAGGAATAAATTAGGAAGCTATTGCAGCAGTGAGGGGAGAAAATTGTTCTTGGATCACAGCAAACGAAAAGAAAAAGAGGGAATGGCTTTGAGAGATGCACAGCAATAAGTGGACAGGATTTAACAGCTGAGGAGATGTGAGACGCGAGGGAGCAGAATCAGTAAGCACCCAAGGCTCCATCCGCAACATTGCCATGTGTTACTGTATCATTAAAATTAGGCGTTAGATCACTTTTACCTCTTCAACTGGCAAAAATTAGAATGCTAATTAGTGCTAAGTGTCGGTAGGGACACAGTGCTATAGGGACCCTCATGCACTGCCAGGGTCAGAGCAGACTGATGCAGCCATTTTGGACAGCAGCCTGGCAGAACTCATTAAAATAAAGATCTCATGTTCCTTGTTACTCAATTATTTCCCTCTTGGGCATGTATCCAAGGGAAATTCTCACATATGTCCAAATAGGAAATGTATGAGAATACTCACTGCAAAAATTGTGTGTGTGTGTGTGTGTGTGTGTGTGTGTGTGTGTGTTTTTGAGACAGGGTCTCACTATGCCATTTAGGCTGCCCTTGAGCTCATTTTGTAGCTCAAACTGATCTGGAACTCTCAATGATCCTCCTGCCTCAGCCTTCCAGGAGCTGGTATTAAAGGCGTGTGGCACCATGCCCGGCTTCACGCAAAATTAAAAAGGAAGAAGTGGTGAGTGTAGTGAGTTGGAAGCACTCCCCTTAACTGTCACTGGAAGGCTGAATAGCTGAGGTGTGGGGGATGCACCCAAAGAAACGCAATGCATGATTTAAAGCAACAAAGCAAGTATACATCCAGTGTCATGGCGACATCCTAGAAACACAATGGCAAGGAAAAAAGAAATAATGAGTGATGGTACGAGCCCATTGATATAAATTGATAATGCATGTTCCTAACCCAAGAAATTCTATAAGAAACATACAAATAAAAGGTTACACATCAAATATATTTGAGTGGAGCGCATTGGTGGGAGTGAGGGAGGGAAGAATGGAATAAAGGGAATGAATAAATAAATTAAGTAAGGGAGAGCCTTCCAGTGTGAATCAAGTGGCTGACAGACTCAGCCTTCTGATGGAAGGCAAAAAAAATTAAAAAAAGCCTTCAGGGAGGGAGGTTAATATCCCCCTGGATATCACGGCAGAAAGGAAAGCAGAGAAGCCCTGAATGTTGAGAAGGTGCACTTGACTGTGTGACAGTCCACAAAGCTCCAGTGGGTGTGATGAGAGTTCTTAGGTGACAATAGAGGAGAGAGGCAGAAAGCATTATGGGAACAGGACTCAAATTTCCTGGCTGGATAAAAAGAACAGATAATGTGCCTCTGAAACATGGCAAAGTGAGTACACTGATTAGCACCACTAATTCAAGCTGAGAGGGTTTGGAGATGAAGCAGAGGCCACAATAAGCAAGATGTAGGTGATCAAGTGGACCAAACAATGACCATTAAATTCATTTTGAAAGTGGAAATATATTTTTCTTCAGGATGGGAAGAGTCAGAACTCCTAAAGGAATCAGGACACCTGGCAGCTGTAGACTGTGGAATATGTGGGGTCTCTGAATAAGAAATTGGAGACAAAGTTAAACTAAGTCCTCATCTGAAAAGTGAGAATTTAGGGGAAGACAAGAGAAGAATCAACGACTGGGGTGATGATAGTAACTGGGAGGTGGTGGGGGAGAGAAGAGTCAAATTCTATAGTCAGCAGGAAGTATTCCAAGTGGGAAAAGAACATACCTTTAGAAATTTTAAAACATAGTTGGGTGTGATGCCATGTGCTTATAATTCCAGCACTCTCAGAAACTGAGGCAAGAGGATCACAAGCTTCAGCTCCGCCTGGGCATTTTAGTGCCTTAGTGAGGTCGTGTTTTAAAATTTAAAGTAGGGGAGGTCTCTGGGGTTGTAGCTGAGTGGGCCGGCCCTGGGTTCAGTTCCTAGTACCGAGGAAAAATTTCTAAAATGGAACCAAGATGGAACCGTATTGTGCAATAGTCTCCTGGATGCTGGGGCAACTCTGCTGGCTGCATGAACGTGTATCCCGCATTAAAACGGTGAGCTGCCCCCCACCCTGTGGTCAAACTCAGCTCCTCAGGACAGTGGATGAGCAGCAATAATCTATTTTCTCATCTTTGTCTCATCTCCTATTCAAGTTCCCCTGTGCTAACCACCTCCTTTTCCCTTCAGTCAGATTTTGATTGGAAATGAAAGCTACCAAACCATTAAAGTAGATGCCCTTTGTGATGGGTAATTAATTCACAGAGCGAGGTCGTGGTTCTTATGTTTCCCATGTCCACCAGGTCCTGACAGAATGTCCTATCATACTTCTAAGGATGAGGTTTTATTGGGTTCAGCCTGATAAACGTGGTAAGAAAAAGATCACTTAGAAACTTCAAGTTTGAGATGTGATTTGTGTGTGTGTGTGTGTGTGTGTGTGTGTGTGTGTGTGTGTGTGTGTGTACCAGGAATCCAACTCAGGACCTTGTGCTTGCCAGGCAGGTGCTTGTGCCGCTGAGCTATATCTCCAGCCTGAAACTTCAAGTTTGAGAACAGGAAGCTGCCTCATTCTTTGTAGTTTCCTGAGCCTGGCCTCCATCTTACCCACAAAAGGTACCAAAGCAGTGACTGCAGTGTCAATAAGTATTGAAACAAAAGTGTTATCTCATGCCTAAGGTCAGGATTCATCCCACAGCCTACAGTCAGGCTAAAAATGCTAGTGGGTGAATTTGGCTGGAGGGAAGGGAACCTGAGAGCTGGGAGGCCTGACTTTGGAATGTGGAAAACGGTCAGTGATTAGTAACTTCTCAACTTATAGTAGATAAATATCTGTAAATCAGATGCTTATAGAAAATTGCTAATGATAGTGAAAAAAGCTTAAAAAACAGATACTAGGTCATTATGGGACTATTAAAATTATGAATGTAAAAATTGCATGTACATATTAATGAATGAGGATAATCTAAAAAGAAAGTACAGACATCTAAATAGCTTCATTGATAGGTGAAGTTTTAATTTCTATATTGGCACAAATGCAACTTTAAATCTTAAAAAGTAATTCACTGAATTTCCACATTGGGTGTAGTCAGTGAGCAGTTAGTGACTTGGGATGGTGGTTAGGAGCCCACACTGGGCCTGCTACTCATTCTAGGAACCGTTACATACTCTGAACAGTGGCTGGGACACTTCCTCTCTGTTTCTCACCTTCTCCCACATCATTTTGAAGATGCAATAAAATAAGCACTGTCTTGGAAGTTAGGAGGAATATATTTTGTAGTCCCAGAGGGATAAGCACCTAGGGACAGTTGGACTATGGGTAATATGTCATTTCTGATTTTCTGTTTTCTTGTCTCTTCTTTGATTCTGGAACACCTACTTTCTCCTTTCCTTTAGTACAAAACACATTAAGCAATATAAGCAGATGTTTGGGAAGTTGCTGTCCAGTTCACACATTCAATGTCCGCTCTGATCAAGCTCTACTGGAGAGCGCCCCTCTGTATAAGCTCTGGATGGCTATGGAGGAAAGCGGTGATCAGAGTAGGCAGGGCTGCCACGGTACTTTGTTCAGTGTGTGCGTTTCCTAAAGGTGCCTGGCTGGGGGCCTGGGGTACCTGAGGGAGGAAGCCCAGTTCCCACTTCACTCCCAGCTGTATGCAGTGGTAGGAGCTCCTTCACCAGGTGCTCCACTTTCTTACAAAGATGTGGTCTCCCTGTCAGGCTGTGCTCAAGGGCTGTGTATGCCCAGGGGAGCGTGTTTGTCTAACTTGAACATATAGAAGGAAGCTTTTCTGTTCACTCAAGGTGCATCTGCTTAGCAGCTGTTCCAAGAAGGGGCTAGGGATACTCAGAGAAAACATGTTTAGAGAAAGATTGTGACACAACCCTGAAGGAAGAAACAAAGGTGGTTTTCTAGACAGAAGAACAGGGAAGTACAGCCTTAAGTAGGACGAGGACCAGGTGTGCTGTCTCAGTGCCCTGCCTGTGTTCCTTCAGATCCTACCATCTCTGAATTAGTTATATCTCTCTGCTGAGAGCCATTTTCAGAAGCATGGAAAACTGTCTTCCCACCCTATATTCTGCATGCTGGAAGCGCTGGGAAATTAACACTCCCTGTAGCTGCCCTCACTCCTAGTGACTTCTAGGAGTTGGTGAAAATACCCCAGCTCCCTGTTTCTCTACAGGCACAATTCTTAGGTATATGCTTTGCATCTTTTACCAGAACTTTCCTGTAGGATTAAGCTCTAGCTGCTCCTGGTAGCAGTTGGTTTAAAAACAACTCTATTGGTGGACTTCTCTCATCTAGGTCATTTCCCTATCTCTCCTGCAGGTGGCCCCTGTGCCTCCCAAATAAACTACCTGCGCTTCAACTTGGCAGTCGGTTTCTGGGAGAAGCCCTGCTAAGAAAACGGCTTGCCTGAGTTGGGATTGAGGGCAAAATGGGACTGTACATGATTAGGGGACAATTTCTGGAAGAACTTAGAATGTAGACGGAGAGTTTAAACTTGATTTAGGAAACAGTTCATATGCTGAGTGATATACTGGGGAAATATATATTTTTTACAATGTATTATTTTCAAATTTGATTTATTAATGCCCAGTTTCCTCTAAATCATACATTAGCCATTGAGTTCTGGGTACTAAAATCTTGCCTGAAGACAAAGGGTGCAATCTCCTTATCTTTCAGGTGCTAGAAAAAAGAAACTCTATGGGAGAGAAGTGTTATTAAGGTGTAAGAGGGATAAAATTCAGAGCTATGGAACTGGTCCTCAGGCCTTGTTAGAGAAAGATGAGGGCGAGAATACTCATAAAACTGTAGCTATCATAAGAAGATTTTTATTTGTAGCTATCCTCGTCAATATTTTATAGCCTAAAAAAAGGCAACTTTGCAAGGTTATCTGAAAAGTCTCCTTAAAAACATTAGGTCTTCAAAAATTTAACATTATTTCTGTGGTAGGAAATTTCAAATCCCAAAGCATTGCATAATAACTGGTTGTCATGGGAAACTGCGTGACTGTACCTGCTGTCTGCAACTCCCAAATGTATATAAATAACTTAAACCCTTTTGTTCTGCAGAACAGCCTGAAAATTCTATATATGATTCTTCTCATTTAGACCCAAAATAAAACTAATAAAGTCAGTGACTCTGGCGAACTCTTTGTCTTAAGACAACACACTTGAGAGATTTAAATTAGAGACCGGGTTAATTTATCATATTCTCCCACTTTCAGTCTTTCATAGAGCTATCACACTTTGCTACACAAGTTCAGAACTCTAGAGTCAGCTTTAATATGTGGAGTCTCATTAATCAGTCTCACAGAGAATGCTGTATTATAAGGCACCAACAGAATGTCAATTTGTTACTTCACACAGGAGCTCTTTCTGCAGGGCTGTCTAGACACTCACATTCTCCTCTGATCAGAGCATTTTTTTTCCTTGCCTTCTGGGTAGGCTACCCCAGGGCCAACTTATAATCAGAAGTTTGTTTGGTGAGCATGAATTCAACACACAGGGGACTTGATGATCCGAATAGTTAATGACTTCAGGCCAAGTGAAAGAGACATCTCCATTCTACTTCCAGGGCCAGAACATCTGATGGAATTCCTGGCCCATAGCCTTTTTCTCCCATGGATTGATAGTATGTATCTCTGTGGGTTTTTTTCTATATTCGTCCCAACCAATAAATTTCCTTGTGATTGACACACTGTTTCTTTGGATTTTTTGATCTAGTAAACAAATCCACGAAAGCATGGGTACGAAAGCATGGGTTCTTAACCTTGGGTTTAAGATTTGGATAACTAGAGATCCTTAAGCACCTGAAAACTGAATGCAAATTTTGTGTCTACATATATTTTCTCTGGAAAGGTTTCATACCTTTGATCAGACTCACAATGTGCTTTTTTACCCAAACGGGCTAAAGACCAACTGATAGAAATAAAGTTACATCCTGCTGGCCTGGGTCTGTTTGTCCTTAGAATGACTTTTCTGCTTTGATTCACTATGTGCTGTTTTAAGACATTCTTCTAAAAAAAAAAAAAAAAGACATTTGTCTGGAGCACTCTCATTTCCCTTATTTGCAGCTGTAGGTGGAAGAGAGAGTTCTTCAATGTAGCCATGAAAGATTTTGATAATTAGGGATAAACATGAAGATATTCTACACAGAATAATAGATGTGAGCCCACAGGGAAGTATCTTGTTCATCAGGAGTTTCCAGGCACTTTTAAAACTGCCCTGTGTTAGTTTGGAAGTTCTAAACTTGATTTGTTTCTTTGAGTGTTTAGCATGAAAAAGAGCTGTTGCTTTAAAGGTAGAAAAGCTAGAAGCCATGTGAAGAATGGACTCCAAGTGCATCAGATCAAAGAGGATAGGCTACAAATTTGGCAGTCATGAAATGATCAACAGGAGCATATTTACATGGATTTATGCTAGAGTATTTACCTTGAATGCCCATAGGTGGCTTTGTTAGTTTGTTTGGCTAGTTTACTCAAGCCTGGACCTACTACTGGCCTAGAGTTAATGAGGTTAAGGTGTTGAAGGTCCAAAATCTCAGGGAGATGGGAAATTTAAGGTGGACCTACCTACATGTACAACTTCCTCAGCCACCTCCATCCACCACCCTGGGGAGGCTCAGAGGGTACTCCATTTACCATGGCGTTGAGTTATCTATAGTTATGGACACTCCTGAAGACCAATGCTGGAGATAGCAGTGGGAGAGCCACCTGAGAACTGGACTTCCTGACATCAGTGGGAGTAACAGGACGCTGGACCAGGAGAGGCTGGGGAGGGGGTTCATTTTAGAGTCAAGATAAGTCAATTACCATAAAAAGTTTTGGGGAAAGAAAGGCTATTAGAACGTTTTACCTTTCAGAGATTTATGGTAGCAACTAATTGATCATGAGAGACTTAGGAATGAGAAGACGGGCAGTCTACAAAGATGTGACTTTATTTATGTACCTGGAAAACAGAAACCATGGTGGGAATTTAGTCCCTCATACCCAATTATGAAACTAAGCCGGTTCACAGGCCTACAGCCCATGGACTGTGAACAAGACTGGGTCCCTTTAAGGAAGGAACCTGCATTGTGGCCGTAAGTGTATATTATAAATTATCCTTTAAGCCTCCCCTAGAAAGTCTCTTGCTAAGGTGATTAGGCCTTGATAGGAAAATGTCTAAACATTTTGGGAGATTTTAGATATTGATTCTTTGTCAGTGCTATTCAGTGAGGGTACGAAATGCCACCCTGATCTGTTGGTCAGAGTGAGGGCTTGTGGAAGAGATGTGATAACGGAGTATTGACTTCAGCCCACCTGCATGGTGGGTTCAGTGGATCCAGCTATTTCCCTTGTTCCTGCCTATATAAAGCAGACGTACTTCCTAATTGTTTTGAATTCTCCCATTAGTTACTTTATGCATTGCTTCTTGTACCTTTCTCGAGCCACTCCTCTGCTCCTCTGTAAGGGCTCAGGACAAGGGTGGACCAGGGAAGAGATGGGTGGTTGGGTATATTAGGACTGGCAAAGAATGTGAAGATACTCACGTCCCAAAGAAATGGCCAACAGAATCATTAACTGTAGATAAGTTTCTCAATAATAGTAGGCAAGATAATTAGTCATGTTAAAGTCAGTTAGCCTCTATTCCCAGCCACCCCAGCGCTTGCTGAATAGGACAGGTTCAAAGTGTTATGGTAGAAGAGATAGATACCATGATCAAGCTAACAACATCTGTATTGACTCACCAAAGCTAATTTGGTTACCAGTTTTGGTGAGTGCCCAACTGCCAACAGCAAAAGCCAATGCAGAGCCCACAGGATGACATCATTCCCTGGCACAAGCAGCCAGGCATCTGCTGATAAATTGATTTCATAGGAACCCTTCTTTCATTGAGGACAGAAAACATCCCCCATGGGAACAGATATATTTGCAGATTTTTCTTTCTTGTTCCCAAAGTCTCAGAATCATCACTCAAAGGTTTGCAAAGAATACTATCTTTACCAATATGGTGTCCCATAAAACATCACTACTACCAAAAAGCTAATTTTAGAATATAAGAAGAGCTGCAATGGGCTTGTACATGAGTTTATTAGTTTTATGATATATTTTATTACCCAGAAATTGTTGGTCTGAAAGAACCATGGAATCACCTACTGAAGGCTCAGTTATGTTGCCAGCAGGACAAATGCACCCTAACAACTTGGGAACCAGTATGTACTTTATTTTTAATTGTTTTCTTTTTTGTTTAAGCAGCACATACTTTAAACCAACAACCAATATATAATGTTTTATCTACAGATGAGACACATAAGTATAGGAAAGAAGAGGATAGGGCTAGGAGTGGCTTCTCCACAAATATTAGTACATGTCATCATACAGTGAAATTTTTTTTCCCGTTCCTACAGTTTTGGTTATGGCAGGGTTAAAAGTCTTAGTTTTGAAAGGAGAAAATGCTTCCAACAGAAGGCACAGTCATGTTCTTAATAAATTGGACACTGAGAGTCCAGGTTGCCATTTTGTTCCATTTATACCACTGAGGCAGCAGGCAATGTGGGCTATTCTGTGGTTAGGGTAACAAACTCTGATTATTAAGGGGAAAGGGTATTGTTGAATGCTTTAGGAGAACATGATCCAAATAAGCTATAAAGAAAATTTCATTTTGAGTCACCTACAGTAAACCAGTTATTTTATTTTAAATTGGCTTGACAATCCAGGGATATGTGGTCTTGCATGAAATATGCAGAAGTGGAAATCACGTTTTCTTATCTTTGGTCCAAGGAAGGCTCACGAAATGTCAGTCAATCCCAGGAGCAAAAACAGAAAACTCATTTTATGGATCATACTGAAAAGATATGGGGAGTGGATAGGCTCAATTTATGATTACTATCTCAAATGACAAAGACTTCTGAAACAAAAGCAGCTCATGTATGAGATCAGATCAGGGAGAACTCAAAGATAGCACCCAGGTTTACCACAAATACTCGGTTTCATTCCCCTGGGCTCCTCTACCATTTTCATGTTTTATTGTACTCCAGATTCAGGCAAAATTCTGCCAGATTGTGGTGGAAAAATAGGACGGATTTAAAGATGGCCATAAGACTATATTGTTTAATCAAAGCTCCATGCAAGAAGAAATGGAAAACACCAGAAAGAACCACGTCTGGGACTTTCCTTTTTTGGGTTTGTGGGCTATATTTTCCAAAAGAGAAACTAAAAAGCAAAGCATTTTCTCCAGATGGACTCAGTCATGGGACAAACTGGACAAAACATCATGCCATTGAGAAACTTTCTGTTGGAACTTACCTAAAGTTAAAGCTGTCCAAGATGCAGGTGTAAATACCAGTATCAGCACAGAAACGATGCACAAAGAAGCTCTCAGCTTAGCACAACACTGTCTTTTTGGAAAGCCTTGTTCAACTAGCAGGTGACGATTTTAGACCCACAGAGTGGCCATCTTTTGATCCCACTAACGGCACAGATAATGTTTCCTACCTGGTCCTTCATTTTGTCGATAGTTACTTGTTCTTTACATCACATGGGACAAGACCCCTGGGGTAGAGATATGACTAGGATCTTTTGGAGACTGTGGACCCCACTGAAGACTTTTATTTCTCTCTTTTCATTTTGTGCTGCTAGTAATTAAGCCCAGGATCTCACATATACCAGACAAGTGCCCTACCACTGAGCTATACTTCCAATCCTATTTTGTTTTATTTTGAGACAATAACTCTCAAAGTTGACTAGGTTAGCCTTGAACTTGTGACCCTCCTGCCAAGTGACTGGGATTACAGGTATGCCATCATGTCTGGCAAGAAGATTTTTCTTTTTTAAATGATGAAGTTAAATAAAAGACACAAAATTTAATTCTTTATAGGTTGATTACTGTGCATTCCTTATGTATGTCTCACATATTACTTCTATGACAGGAAAAATGAAATTTCATGTTGAATAAGAAGTCCATGCTGTGGGCTCTGGGCAGTCTCTAGCACATGCTGGTTCCTCAGTGAATGGGCCAATGAACACGGCTCCTTTTTCAAAGGTGACCTGCCAGGCAGACCTGGGCCTGGCTGAGGTTGCTTCCTGATCAGTGTGTGGGCTGTGATGAAGATGTGGAGGAAATGTACCCTCGCTGTTAAAAGAGGTCCTGGAAGCCAATGAAAAGTTTTAAATTGAATGTAAAAGGGCAGAGGAAAAAGGAAAGCAACAAACAAACAAAGCCAGAATAAGCAATTTAATGATTTCCTCGCAACAGCTCTTGGTGGCTTGTACTGGATGTGCTGCAACAGAATTAGCAGAGTTGTAAGACAACTCCATCAAAATCAACAGCTTTCAGTTCACCGCCTTCCATTATTACTTGACAGGAGCTTTTCAGCTTTTCACTACAGGAAAGTGTTGCACAGTTTATAGAGGCTCTCACACCAAGCCACAGTG
Source organism: Dinomys branickii (assembly GCA_004027595.1). Classification (NCBI taxonomy): domain Eukaryota; kingdom Metazoa; phylum Chordata; class Mammalia; order Rodentia; family Dinomyidae; genus Dinomys; species Dinomys branickii. The sequence continues at coordinate 26,017 of PVLD010019530.1, forward strand.
GGAGGGGAAATGTACATTTTGGGTAATTTACTCCACATCTTTTTCTCAACAAATAGCTACTCACCCACCATAATTTAATGGAAAGGCTCAGAATTTGTCATCAGTCTTCTTAGGGGTTTCTATTAAAGAATAGGTTTTTGGTCCACACGGAGATGAAGTGCTAATTCCAAACCGTAAGGTATTTCAAAATAACACTTTTCTTTAAAAAGGCAAGGCAAAAACAGTAATACTACCTTTAAAAATAAATTAAAAAAAAAAAACCAAATGCCAGAAACTTCCACTGCTTCTCCAGAAGTTCAAATGAGTCTGGGTCCATGTTAGAGATGCTGCTGGCGGAGCCAGCACAAAATACAAGAGGAGGGGGGGTTCTCCCTACCAGAAACCCCTGAGGAAGAAAACAGTGGGCCTCCAGCCCACTGCTGAAGAGTGTCAGGTTCCTAAAAGAAAAGGACTCCTGTCCTAAAACAGAGAGCGGAGCCTATGCTCAGAGACAAGGGCTGTTTCTATTCAACCACACTTTCTGTATGCAGAAAGGTCAGAAAGATCTGCTGGGCACCAGGTGAAAGCAGCCATGGGAACTACTGGTATGTCAGGGAATATATCAAAGGCCAGGGGAGTTGGGGGCCTGGTTCTGGCAGAATGGTGTAACTAATGCAGTAACGTAGGCAAGAGATGAGGGAACCTGAACCAAGGAGGTGGCAGTGGTGAAGGATGTCTAGGACTGGGGCTGTCTATGAAATGTTCTAGGAGGAAAAGTGAGAACTGGTCAGACCAAGAGTGTGGTTAGAAAACAGGATGGTGAGCCTTGGGATTTCAAAAGCAGGGTTGTTTCAAGTTCCGGTTAAATCCTAGGCTATTTCCGTGGACATTTATTCTGAAATTGTCTCTGGGAAATGAAAGCATTTTAGATACAGAAAATAGGAACTCAAAGAATGATTCCAGGAGAACTTTGGGCTTCCTCAAAGTACTTTTGCAAACTTTTAAAATTCATATCAGGCCCTACTGGAAACAAGATGGTCAGGTACATAGGCCAGCAGAGGAAAGATGCTAACCAACATGCAGATCAAATGATTATCAGTAGATAATGGTTAAAAGAAATCTACATAGATTTCAAGAGCCAGAACACCAACCATCATGATTAGAACACAGGTTTCACAAAATAACTTTGGGCAGTGAGATAATTTATTGATTTCCAGGGCCAGATAGCCTTCAAGGTGATAAATATAAGCACAAGAGGGCACCTTGAAGGCCAGAGGTGCTCCAGCTTCAGCCAGGAAGGGCCCTTTCCACAAGAGGCAGCACCTCAGGTGCCAAACCTGCTCAGAGCTTGGGGCTGGCGGCCTAAGACACAAACACCTGAAGGTGTGAGATGGGTGTTGCTCATCTCAACAGCAACAACAACCTGAGGCTCTCTTGGGTTAGAATTTCCAACACAGAGGAAAGGAAGCAAAGAACAATATCCTTGAGGTCATTTAGGTGTCACAGCAATTGCTGTTAGGTGGAGGGGATTCTGGCGGGGAGGCCAGAAGAGAAGGTCCAAGGGTCTCTCTGCCTGACTTACTGTTGTAGGGTGGGGCTGGGAAGGTCTGGCTGAGAAGTCCTTGCTCTAAAATTTTCTTCCCTCCACAAGATAGACCCCGCATGGCTCCTTCTCCGGCCTGGTCTCCTGATCCTGCTGCTATCTGCTGAGCGGAGCCCCCCGCTTGCTTCCTAATTGTCCATTTTCTTCAGAGTAGAGCAGACATAAAAGGGAAGGGCAAGGGTCCTACTGCTTCCCACATCTGTTACAACAAATATCAGAAAGCACAAGAACTAGAATCTTTTTTGGTTCAGTCAGTGCTTTTTTTTTCTCCTAATTGTTATGTTCTGTGTTTAAATCCTTCAGTGTGATTAGTAACTATGTATGTTCTCAGGAACAGCATTAAAGATATGTTTTGTGATAATAAACATAAGTTAAAAACATAAATGACCTATGATAATGTTTACCCTTTGAGGACTTTATGGCATCCTATAGGCTATATTGATTCTTGGCTAATACAGCCAAGATCTACTTGATCCTTGGAATGGACACAGTAGTGATGTCTCACATGATGGCACTTTCACAGCTTTTTCTGATGGCTGGAGTTCCAAGGTAAGAGCCCATGTGTCACCCCGGTCTTCTTGACCTTGTCACTATTGACATTTGGGACTTGGTGATTCTTTACTGTGAGGGACTGTCTTTCAAGTATTGTAGGATCTGGCAGCATCCCTGGTCTGTACCCACTAGGTGCTAGCAACATCCCCTCCCCCAAGTTACCACCACCAAAACTCTCGAGATATTGCCAGATGTCTTCTTGAAGGCAAAATCTCACCTAGTCAAGAACCACTGTCTTATAAAAATCCATCTTCCTTCTCCACTGGATATGTAATTGGTCACCAAGTCCTGTTGAATCCACCTTATTGAATTATTTCTCAAGCCGATTCTCTCTCTGTTTCTAGTGCTCCTGGTCTCCTAAGCAACTGCACTGGGAGGAGTGTTCTTAAGGAGTGGCTGGAGCCTGGAAGGGTAATACTACCAGAGTATTATCCAAGGGTAAGGATGCAGTAGCTAATGAGGGCACCGGGTGGCCTCGGTGCAGCACCAACCTGAACCCGGAAGTGCATCCAAAACAGGAGCCATACCTATTGTCCTGGTAGCAGCTGCCCAGGCCATGTCAGTAACATTAGACACCATCTATCTGCAGAGTACCTACTGTGTGCCAGGGTCTTCAAGAAGTGCTTTACAGTAATAATAATAATAATAATGAAGAGGAAGAAGGAGGAGGAGGAGAAGGAGAAAGAGGAGGAGGAAGAGAAGAAGAAGAAGAAGAAGAAGAAGAAGAAGAAGAAGAAGAAGAAGAAGAAGAAGCAGCAGCTGTCAGCCTTTATGAATATTTACTCCATGCCAGATACTGATTCTGTATACTGTGTAGGTTGTCACTTTGAATTCTCACAGTGATCCTAACAGATGGAAATATGCACTTTTGATTATCTCATTTTGTGGGCAAAAACACTGAGGTACAGAGGAGTGATGAAACTTGAGAATTTTATATTTAGTTCTTCCAAAAATACTCAACAAGTTCATATAAGTATTGAGCACCTACTATGTTTCAGAGACTCTGGTAGGAGTGAGGTGATATTTTTAAACCAATATTATACAGGAGGAAGCAGATCTCAGAATGTGAAGATTATTGTCCAGATTTTCACAGTTTGTCAAGTCTGTGTTTGAACTCAGGGCTGTATGTTTGTTTCCACCACCTTCCACCTTCCATTGCATCTATTTTAGAAGACATAGAGAAGAACACCCATGCTGTATCTCCTCTGGACCTGCCTGCTGGTCTGCTACACACCAGGATCCACATGTGCATGCATCTTCTGTGTATCAGGCACTGTTCTGGGAATCCAAAAGTGACCATAAAGACTCAGATCTTGCTTTCACAGAGCCTACAGTAGAAGAGAGAGGAAGTATGGGGAGACAGCTGTTCAAAGAACTCCTTCCAGAAATCATAAAATATGCTATGCAGAGCTCTGGAAAGGAGAAGCACGTGCCAGGAAGTTGTGAAACCATTTCAGTGGAGGCCTCTATGGAAAAGGGACCTTCAGGCTGAGAGTTCACAGTTGATTATTAGTTGGCTGAGCAGTGAACCAGGGAGGCACTGTGTACACTGTGAATGAAAATGGCGGGAGGCTGGGAAAGAATTTGATCCTAACAGAAGGGTGAAGGGCAGTGAACGAGGGATGTGTAACAAAAATTGTAATTCAGAGAGGTAAGCAAACTAATGTTTTCAAGTGTCTTCTCCTTAGCGTTTTCTATTATGAGAATGGACTCTGGAACCAGACAGCCTGAATTTGAATTCCAGCTCTATTCTGTATTGGTTGTGTTGTTGGGAAAGTTTTCTCTTCTCTGTGCCCCACTTCATCATCTGTAACGTGACCCCCAGCTTTTAAGGTTGTGATAAGGATTAAATGACTCCATATATGCAAAGCCGCTAGCAGAGCACCTGTACATAGTAAGGGCTGCTTGGTTACTACTAATTATTGTCACTATATAGTTTTTTTTGGTACCAGAAATCAAACTCAAGACTTACACTTGCCAGACTGGCACCGGTGGCACAGAGCTGTAGCCCTGGCTCTGTCACTCTACAGTTTTACACCCAGAATTTAAGTTCTACTTTCTTCACTTTACGAGTTAGCATCCCCATGTGCCATTAAAAATTTCTTTGTGAGTGCATGCTGTGTGGGCAATGATTGTAAGAGCACGGAGGAAAGAGAAATGTCTCCAAAGTGATGGTGTGCTCACCTCAGAGAGGAGAAGGTGATGTGACTGTATCCACATTTCCTTTACACAACTTTTTATCTCTCTTCTGGGGGCAACAATAACTAAGAACAAATCAACCAGAAAAAATGCAATAGAAAGCCCAGCAACAGATCCACACATGTATCTTCATGTGAGATTTTTGACAAAGGCTACACTCTAGTTTATCAGAGTCAAGATATTTTAAATACATAGATTGGTAAAATAACTAGGCTAAAAAAAGAACTTTGACCCCTTTCCACCATTATCAAAAATTAATTTAGAATGGACTATAGACTTCATTATAGAAGCTAAGACAAAGCTACCAAACTCCTAGAATAAAATAGATGGAAAATGTTTCCTAAATAGAGCATAAAACATTGAGAAATTGGATTTCAAAAAGAAAAAATTAAGAACTTTTGTTCATCAAAAGATACTAGTAGGGGAACAAAAAGGAGGCCATATACTGGGAACAAATATTTGCAATAATACATATCTAAATATCTGATAAAAGATATTTATACTAAACTACTTAAATGATATATATTTCATATCTATATTCATATATACTGATATGAATACATGATATATGTGTACATATGTACTAGCTTTCTGTTACTATTACAAGTACCTGAGATAATCAATTTATAAATAGAAAAGGTTTACCGTAGCTCCTGGTTTCAGACATTTCAGTCCATAATGAATTGGTCACATTGTTTTAAGCCTGAGGTGGTTGTCATAATTGGAGTACATGGCAGAGCAAAATAATCTACTTCATGACAGGAGGCAAAAGAGAGGCCAGGGTCCCATATTCTCTTTGAGGGCACATCCCCAATGACCTAAAGGTCTCCCATTAGGCCCCACCTCTTACAGTTTCTACCACCTTCCAGTGGCACCACCCTGGAAACCAAGCCTTTACCACAAAGGATTTTGGGGAAGACTCAGGGTCTAAACATTTCTTAATAATAAGAAATAATTAATTACTAATATGATATATTAAAAATACAGATGACTCTCAAATAATTAATGTTAAATGAAAGAAGCCATTTAAAAAGTAGGAAGTCTGTAGCTCCATTTTTAGTTATTCAAAAAAGGAAAAACTAATGTGTGGTTATAGATCAGAATAATGTAATTTTTGAGGAATATGAATAAGTAATGCTTTTGAGAGGACACAAGGGAGTGCTTTGGGATGCCAGAAATACTCTTTATTCTGATCTAGATGACTGTTCCACAGGCATATACATAAGTAAAAAGTTATCAAGCTTAAGATTTGTGCATAAGTTATATTCCAAGACAGTTAAAAAGTCTTATATGTTAAATCCATAGGGAAAATAAGACCATGGGCAAGAACTAGCACAAGTGACAGCAGAAAGAGATTCAGAAGAAATTTTACTAAATCAATTATTGTAGTGTATATACTACCATGCTTCAAAAGTTTAGTAAACATGAAAAATGCTTTAAAAACAGATGCAGGAAATAAGTCTTATTTAATTACAAATAATTTTTAAGCAGATCTGAAAAAAGAAAAAAATAGACTTTATAGAAACAAAGTCATAAAATACAGTGGTACGTCTGTTCATGAATTCAATTTTCCCCATGAATCTGGTTGCAAACTGAACTGAACAAGAACCAAATCAAATTTCCCCATAAGATCAACATTGAACCTAATCACTGAATTTGATTAGATTCTCATCCAACTCAGTTTGTGACTAGAATTGTGGAAAGAATCAAGTTGGTGAACCAAGGTACCATTGTAATTATAATTAAAAGCTCAATATAAGGGACTCCCGCTTCCCTGAAGGTTGAGGGGATGTACTTTCCTCCATTCCTCTTGCTAAGTACAACTAAAATCCCTGGGAACTTTGTGTAAAATAAACATAAGACTTTGGAAGATGTAGAGAAGAAGGCAGAGCAGATGGGCCTTTGGGTGGAAGGAATGGCACAGGGATGAGAGTCTTACATTTTCTTTGTACCTCGTCTAGCCCAGACTTGCAGAAGAAGAAGCCAACAATTTGGAAATGCTGATGTACACAGACCTTCAAACTCCAATAAAGCCTGCTCTTTGTAGCCAAAGAACCAGGAAAGGGACAGTGTACAATGACAGAAAACCTCTAGGCAGTAACTTGCTATCTGCTAGCCAAACCCCATCACCACACATGCCAGCAGAGCTGAGAGAGGAGGGGAGATTTCCTCCCTCACCTATAACAAGGCACCCAACTCCCTGCTGGTGAAATGTCAGGAAAGGCTGAGTGGGGAACTGGGACTATCATCCCTGCTGTGCAGTAATGAGGTTCCCTCCCCACTGCAGTGGGGACCATGTGGGAGTTTGGCCTTCCATTCCCACCTCAGTAATGAGGAGCCCTCCACCTTTCCTGTCATGGAGGCTGGAGGCTGGGTGGAGAACCTGTTTTTCTTCCCACGCCAGGCAATAATGAGGTGTTCAGGTACCCCCTTTCCCTGCAGGAGCAGTGCTACCGAGAAAATACTGCTAAAGCTGAAGATTTAAATAAGACTCAGAATCCTGTAATAGTTAAGATTTCAGGTTTAAATGGAAAAGTATAGAATATATAACATACATACATAATATAAAGATAGAATATATTATGTAGAATACCATTTGTTATACTGTATCAGTTTGTTCAGGTTATCATAAAAAATTCCTTAGTGATGGAGAATCTTTTAGAGTTGCCAGTGATACAAACAAATAGCCTATTGCAGCATCATGCCATAGATTCACCACCACTGCCTTAGCCTGAGTGCATAGACAAAAGAATTCATTTCTTACATCTCTCTAGATTAAGATGCTGACCATTTTGGCTCCTGGTGAGGGTTCCCTTCCTTAGTTTGCAGATGACCATCTTCTTCAAGGGTTCTCCATAGCCTTTGCTCTGTGGTCACATGGAGGGAGAGAGAGCACACTCTGTGGTGCTTCTTCTTAAAAGGGCATTAATTACATCAAAACCAGGGCCCCATCCCCATCTAACCCTAGTTATCTCCCAAAGGCGCCATCTTAAAATACCATGAGCTGCTATGGACAGCTGTGTGAAATGAAAAAGTAGAATGTCTCAGCCAAGAGAGAAAATATGTGGAAAGGAGCCAAAAGGAAAATTTAAAACTGAAAAGTACAGTAAATAAGGCACTGAGGGGATGGCCTCAACAGATGCGTGGAAGGAGCAGAGAGAATTGGTGAGCCGGAAACAGAATACTAGAAATAACCCAATCTGAACAACAGTGACCAAATAGACTGAAAAATATGAGCATAGTCTTAGGAACCTGTGAGAACATAGCCAGTTATGTAACATTTGCCTCATGGAGGCCACCAGAAGGAGAAAGAGAGTGGGGCTAAGGTGTACTTAAAGAAATAATGGCTGAAAATTTCCCAATTTTTGCAAGAAACAGAGATCTACAGAGTTAAAAGTGGAGCAAACTCTGTACAGGATAAAGCTAAGGAAAGCCACATTAAGACATACTAAAGACAAACTTCTGAAGTTCAAAGACAAATCAAAGAAAGAGCCTTGAAATCAGCAAAAGAGAAATGACATCTAACTGGTAGGGGTAAAGCAATTCAAATGGCCATAGATTTCTAATGGGAAGCAATGAAGACAGGTTTTAGTGCTGGAAAGAAAAACCACGAGAACTGTCAATCTAAAATCTTATAACCTGTGAAGATGTCCTTCAGGAATGCAGGAGAAATCAAGACGTATACGAACAAAGGAAAATAAAGAAAATTTGTCTCCAGAAGACCTGTACTAAAAGAGCTGTTAAAGGAAATTTTCTAAACAGAAAGGAAAAATAAAACGGAGTCTTGTAACATCATGAAGAAGAAAGATGGTTGGGAAAATATGGATAAATAAAAGCAAACTTTCCCCTTGAGTCCTCTAAAGTATGTTTCGTAGATGCAGCAAAAATTGTAGTACTGTCTGATATGGTCTTAAATGCATAGAGAAGAAATATTTCAGACAATTATAAATGGGGAAGTAAAAAATTTAATAGGAGGCACTCAAACTTCACTCGAACTTATAAAATGATGAATAGTAAGCTGTGGTAAGTTATATATGCACATATGCCTGTAATACCTAGAACAACCATCACGAAAGCTACACAAAGATATAGCGCACTCAAGACACCATAGCAAAATGAAAATAGAGCTCTAGAAAATGTCCAAGTGACCCATAAGGAAGCAAAAGAAAGAAACCAGAAAAGCACAAGCAAGAAAAAAAGGCAGACTTAAGCCCTAACATATCAATAAATACATTAAATGTAGTCTAAATGTAACATTTCAAATACATAAATAGGCAGGATAGATGACTGAACGTAACTATATGCTCTCTATAAGAAAGTCACTTCAAATATAACAATACAGACCAGAATGAAAGTAAATGGATGAAAAAAATATATTTCAAAAGAAATAAGGAATAGCTCTGTAATATCAAATAAAGTAGACTTCAGAGTACAGGAAATTACTAGGGCCTGAGAGGAATAGGAGAATTCTAAATCGCAGCTGACTCGTGTTTCAAAATTCTCAGGGTTATAAAAAAAAGGACTGCCTGAGAAAGTGAAAGAGCCTCCTGTAGACAACCGAATGTGCTAGAGTATCCTGATGGGGCAATTAGGTGAAACTATGGAAATCAAAATATACTATGTATTTTAGTTCACTGTAATGTATCAATGTGTATTCGTTAATTACAACAAATATATCATACTGACACAAGATGCTCACAATAAAAGAAATTTTATATGAGGACTATATGGCTTCTTGCATTATTTGTTCAATTTTTGTGTAAATCCAAAACTCTTAGAGAATTAAGTCTATGAATTTTTAAAAAGGGAAGAGGTATCTGGATATTAAGAACAATGGTGGTCAAACAATGAAATATAGCAATATGAAGACAGAAATAAGGACTTCCGGGAAGAAGACGACCAGCCGAGAGAGCGAGTGTGGAGGGAAGAACGGCTTCAGCTCCTAAACCAGACAGAGAACACGCTACTGGGACAAACTGCGCCAAACCGGGTAGCGCTCCGGGATCCCGCTCAGAACCCCACCCCCGCAGCCAGCGCTGCGCAAACTGGAGCAACAGCGACCGGCCGGCGGGGTTTCTGAGTCGGGGAAAATCTCCATCCAGGGAAAAACATCTGAACGGCACTCCTGTCTGCACGATCACAGGGTGAGTTAAGTGCGCGCTCTAACCGGTTTTTCCTGAATCGGGAAGAAGCTCAGCCCAGCTGGAGACATCAAAGCAGCTTCAAGGACTGCGGGATCTCCCGGGTGGGAAGACCTACTTAGGCGCCCCAACAGGTTTTGTGAGGGGGGAAGGAGCTCCACCCAGGGAGGAACACCTGAGTGGCCTATCTGCAAGAATCCTGGGGTGGCGAGCTGTTTATTCGCTCCGGCCAGGTCTTGGGGTAGGGAGTAGAAGTGGAAATCTCAGCAGACAGCTTAAGGGACATTCTCCCAAAGAGAAGTAACCATTGGAGCAGCCTCTGCAGCAGACCTTTGCCTGCTGAACTGTCTGTGGAATTTATAGCTCCACATTTTGAATCCGATACCCAAAAATGGGAAAACAGAGAAACAAAACGCAGTCTCAAAACTCAACCCCACCCAGAACAAGTTCTGAATGCGAGGATACAGGGGAACCAGGAAATCACATACCTGTAAGTTATGAAACGATTGCATCCGAAATGAAACAACTCCAACAGGCCATAAAAGAGCTTAAAGCAGAAATGAGCCACATACCCACAATAATTTCTCAGATAAAAAACGAGCTGAAAACAATGATGGAAGAAATGTTCCGTGCACATAGAGAAGATATAGACAAAAGACTAGAAGAAAATAGGAAACAAATGGAAACGTTA